>JAHLSL010013681.1:0-73967 GCA_025920805.1 Petroica traversi | reverse complement strand
CTATTCTATTCTATTCTATTCTATTCTATTCTATTCTATTCTATTCTGCTCTGCTCTGCTCTGCTCTGCTCTGCTCTGCTCTACTCTACTCTACTCTACTCTACTCTACTCTACTCTAGTCCAGTCTGTTCCATTCCGTTCCGTTCCGTTCCGTTCCAACCTAAAGATGGAAAAATGTTCAGTATTAAGTAACCTTGGATTACTTTAATCTTAAACTTTTTTTTTAATTTAAGTTTTAACTCTGATAGTATTCTAATTATGAGAATTGAGTAACTTTTTAAAATACAGTCTTAGAATTTAGAACTCGTTTCTAGCTATTGTGCTTGGAACACAGTTTCTAATGTTGCTTTAAAAAACTAGGTTTTAAATGCAATTAGTTTTCACAGTATTGGAGTTGGGAAATGGATGTATTTCAAATATGGAATTTTTATAGATATTGGTGATGGTACAAAGTGCTGCCTTCATATATGCACTAGTGGGTTTTATTTTTCACTGTAAACTGCATACTATCCTTTGGAAATGAACTGTGCATTTCAGTTCACATAGTTAAAAGGTCGGGCCTTTTTGTCATATCTCTTTTTATACAAGTGGTCTTAGGCAGTGTGAATGATTCTACTTGGTGCATTGAATTTCCTCATCTGATTCTAAATCATGGTGACACTGTGGATTACAGCCTTGGCAAAAAATTATGCAATTACATTACCAGATTTTGTGAGTACAAATCTAGGTGCTTGCAAGTTAGATCCTTAATGAAAGCAGGAGTTTCTGGAAGGGAAAACAGCTGTGAGAGCGATTGCTGAATTTCAAAGTAAGGCCGTAGATAGAGGGTAAGACTTTTCTGAATTTCCTGAGCTAAGTAATGTGGAATATTTTAATAGTAAGTACTGTTGAATTAAGCAATAGTAAGTGAGACCTAATGATCTATATTAAAAATAATCCCATTCACATGTTATCTCACCCTGGTGCCACATAACTCTTGTTTACATAATCTCTGAATCTTAGAAAAATTCTGAAAGAAAATCTACATTAGTTAAACATCATATTTCTTCCTTTTACATAGAATTCCCAGAGAAATTGAGTATAATTTGTTGAGAAAATAAGCACACTTTACCAAAAAGTAAAAAAAAGAAAAAATATAACCTATCCTTCAGGAAGACATTTCTAGAAATAGTCCATATATATTTTGTATACATAGAAATGCATTAAGATGACATTGATCTATTAGAAGCATTGAGTTGTAGAATCTTAGAATCATTTATGTTGGCAGAGACCCTTAAGATCTCTAAGTCCAACCATTAAATAAATACTGAGCCCACCACTCAACCATGTCCCTAAGTGTCATGGTAAATGCTATATTTTCTCTGATCTGGACTTTAATTAAGTGCCAGAAACTGGTTCCTGGACCATAAATGATCATATGCTTAAAAAAGCTGTAATACAGCAAGCAAAACAAAGGAACTGAAATTCTGTTGCTAGAGTAATCACAATAGAAGAAATTTTTCCAAAATGGGGGGTTTTGCCACATTTGTACTTTTTTTAAAAACTTCATCAGACATTAATTTTGCAAACTAAATCAATGCATGCCATATCAGAATGTAGAATGATATGAAATTTAATAGGAATATTCAATGATTTTTATTGGTTGCTTTATATGGTAGTAAAATTTATAGCAATATACTTACAGCCAAGATGGGTCCTCAGAATGAGACAATGTTTTTGTAGGCTGAAGTGAGCTGTCTTCTGAGAAGCTACATCATAATTACAGTTACTCTGAAGGTAAAAATACTAAATCAGGTGATGATCACATTCAATATCCTTTAGAAAATTCAGCTCTTCATAACTCTATTTCTTAAGTTTAGAACTTCATGAAGCCCTTTATTTACGATTTGCAGAACATCTACTAACATCTAATGGAAACAGGAGGTTTGCAATATTAAATGACACTGAATGTTATCTTCTGTTACTCTATTTTGTATGCTTGCTGTCATTTTCATTAAAAATTAAATTTAGTACAATCTTAAAAGTTTTTGGATAAATATTTAAATGCAGAAAACGGTATAAGCATTTGACAGAAAGATAAATTATTGAAAGATTAAATAATTTCCAAATTGCCAGAGTGAAGCAGTGAAACAACTGAAACCAAACCTTTAGAATAAAGTGATGTGTCTAGAAGAAGACAACTTTTGTAAGTGCTCTTTCCATGGTTGGTTGGGTTTTTTGGATTGTTATTTTTTAGTTTTTTGAGGAAAATGAAGGGTTTTGGTGCAATTTTTAAGCCTATTTGGAAATGCTCATCTTTTGTTTCCTGTTTAACAATAAGGCAATATTGGGGATACAAATGTTTCCTATATGTCTTTTTTATTGGGTTAGGTAAATTAGTCAGAGGTTGTTGAGTAATTCTTCTACTAGACTAAGTAATCATGAATGAACAAATGCCTTTAGTCTACGGAAACAATTATTTGTAGCACAGGGATATACCAGTAGTGTTTTTTCTTCTACTTACTTCAATGGGCTCAGGGACAATTTGGGCAGCAAACTTATCACTGTCTCAGAAAGGTTCTGAATCTTCAGAAGAAACACGGATGAAATGGAGCCAGCAATTTACTGGGCCCTGCATCTCAGAAGCTGAACTGTGAAATATTTGGAGAAGAGTGGTTGCACCAGATTGGGAAGAGCCATCTAGGAAATGCCATTTGCTGTGCAAAATGGCTGTTATATCTTCCGCTATAAACAGTCTAAGTCAGTGATAAGTGTAAAGTGTAGTACGTGTCCACAGCTCTAAACTATACATTAGCTCAGGTAGTGTGTGGCCGTAAATCCTCTCAATGACACTGTTGGCTTCAATGCAATCATAAATTTGGCTTAAAATTTTGTTATTATTACTGTGCTCACCTGCACAAGGGTTTCAGGTGTTTAAATAGCTATGACCTGAACATTTCAGTAACTCCTCCCTGCTAGCCTTTAAATAGAAAGCACTGTTCCCAATATGAGAAAAACATTTGAACTTTTAATTGCATCTTCATTTTAGAAATTAATTATGAAGATGCTCTTGCATCCAAATTGCACAATGATAATTTACTTTATTTAGGTTAAAGCATTTTTAGAATAGCTTACTTTGAAAAAACCATTTTATTACTCTTCGTGATATATTTATGTTGAGGGTTGCACATCCAACTTTTACAGTTTGGATTTGTTTGTTGTTTTTTTTTCCCCCTACCTTCCCTTTTACTGAGAAAACAAATATAACTGTTGTTGGCAATGTAGGCACCAAATTTTGTTGTAGAATTGACACCCCTCTTCCCTGAAATAGTGACTCATAAAAGTACGTGGCAAATATTTACTCCCACAGAATCAATTATTCTACATGACTGTGAAAACTGGTGTCTGTGACATGTAAAGCTCTGTTGGAGAACTGGAATGGAACAGGAATTGAATAAAGTACTTGGGAGCTGTGACAAAGTTGCATCAAGTATTTGAGTACAGTTTCATAACTGCATTTTGTGACTAATTAAATGTAGTTGGATTTTGCTTTGCCAGTTTTGTTGAATCATAAACAGCAGTTCACTAGTAGACACAATGGACCAGTTTTCAAAATTGTCTAAAGTACACATACAAAAGTGCTCTTAAGAGTGGAGACTGCGATGTGTTTCCCATTATAACTTCACTTTGTATTGCCATACTAAATTCCATTAGCAATTATCACTATACTTTGAAGCTACTAATGACCTGAGTCCCTGAGAGAAGAAATGTTGCTATTCCTGTTTCACAACATATGAAAGAGAGACTAATGTAACAGAAGTTACCTGCCTCCAGTGACATCAGCGGTGTTGGAGATGCATATCAACTTGGAAGGAAAGTACGTGATTTGAAGCACTTCTATTTTTATTGATACTTGCATTCAGCAGTTTTCTTATTGCCAGTTAGCTGGACACACCAGGGAAATTACATATTCAAAGTTGTTTCAACTTTAGAACAAATAATCTCTGCAGATCCTCTTTACCAAACTTGCAAGTTTCCCATTCCTTACGTTATTCACAGCTCTGCTAAGCTTTGTAACCCTTTCAAGAAAATAGTTTCCAGGCTGCATTTCTGCCTCAGCAAGCTGGAAGCTGGTAAGATTTCCCATCTCCATTATGCAGTATGCAGCAAAGGTGGAAATAGAGTTCCTCCCCACTGCCTTACAAAATCATTACCGAATTTAAATCAACCTTCCCAACATTCCTTCCACAATAATTTGGACTTTTTCTGATGCTAGCACGTTCAGATAGCTGTTCTGCTGAGCACTGATAATGATTTCATACTTTAAAATACACATAATAATGGCAGCATGGTTTGGTTTTTTTTTGGTACCTTTGAGAATGAACAGTGAAATTACCTCTTATCTGAAACCTTCTTCCACTCATAACTGTCCCCTTAAAGAGTAAAGTGGACCCCAGTCACCCATCCTGATACCAAGGCAAAATCTTCTGTACAAGTTGTAGGGACAACCTGGGAACAATCTTTGTTCCTTATCCCCTTTTCATTCACCCAGATAATGAAGGAAAAGGCAAGCATAGCTTTTCAATTAAAGAGGTGTGTATAAAATAGAGATATAAGGAATGAGTCCCCAGGAATGGAAGACAAGGAGAGGACAGGGCTAGGAGATCAGAACATGGAACTGAAAGCAGTGGCATGCTGCAAATATGTGATATACATCCCGTCGTATTGGCAGGAGTGGCATCCTAATTTATGAATGTTTGAGTGCGACCTAAGCACATTTTATTGATCCAGGTGTTTGTACGTAGTGATTGCACAATGTGCTACTTCACTGCAGCTCGTTTCTCTGACTTTTTTCTCCATCTTTATATATTCAAGAAGTTTGACTTCCTGCATTCCTCAAAAATATTTGATTCCTCGACATGGCAAAATTTTCTAATATAAGTGCAAAGGTATGCCTGTGTCACTGAAATGGTAAATGGATTTATCTCTAAAATAGAAATATTTTAACAGCATCAGTGAGCCCTAAGATTGTCTGAGTAAGGATATATAGATTCCTTTGGGGAAATCATGTTTAAACTCAAGGTTTTCCATGCATGACCGCACACGTCTTCTAGTGTTCAGAGTGAATATGTTCAGAGAGACCTTAAAAGAGAATATTTATGGATATTTCAGTCAGCAAAAAGGGGGGCAAATTTAAAGAGAATCTCTATATGTTAATTCACGGTAGAAATATTG
Organism: Petroica traversi; assembly: GCA_025920805.1. Lineage (NCBI taxonomy): Eukaryota > Metazoa > Chordata > Aves > Passeriformes > Petroicidae > Petroica > Petroica traversi. The sequence continues at coordinate 68,753 of JAHLSL010013681.1, read as the reverse complement.
CTTTTGCTAGGGAATATCATATTACCAACAAAAGACATATTACATCAATAGCCCTAAGATTATTTTTTTCTGCTGAAAAAATTTCAGTTTTTTGCTTTTATATTGACATGGGTGACATATTGATTAAGGCTAAAAAGGTAATTGATTTAGGGAAATGACGGAAACATATGTTTTGACAGTTTAAATTGGTGTTTCCTACGCTAGTTTAGTTCAAGCAAATACTTGCCACTGCAGTGGATTAGAAGGGTGTAAAATACTTGTCATATCAGGAATATAAATTTGGCAACTAATAACAGAAATTTAAAAATCTTCACAGTGTGATATTTCCATGAAATACTAAAGATGATTGCAGAATATGATCATACTCAATTACTTGTTTGAGATGACTGTTGTTTGACCTTATGTTTATATGTTACGTTTTCTCAATAAATCTAGTAATGATTTATAAAAATACTATCATATAAACATATAGCTGCATAAAACTATCACAGAATGATTATCTAACAGAATGATTAATGTCCTGATATGTCCAAGATCTATGGTGTGCTGGAAAAGAATGGAGTTAAAAATGAAATTTGCAAATATTGTGACAGTCTGACTGTAAATCAGATAGTTACTTTCACAGCAAGTATGAGGAAATTCTCAGGAGATGGAATTATTGGTGCCAGGAAACATTATTCATTATCTCCCATGGTCATCTTTACCTTGTAGTACTCGCAAGGCCATTATTATTTTTAAGTGTCTTTTCCAATTGTATTCAGAACTTCCTTAAGGAAAATCTCTGGACTACTTCTGTAGCTTTAAAATCCTGTAAGATAATGAACATTAACGGTTTGGGTTCTGCATGTTTATACAATAAATCAAAGGATGCTGTGAGTAATTTGGGTCATGTAATTAGCTCATACAGATGGATGACTATGCAGCCAGATATGTTGCATTCAGAAGCCATTGATGGCAACGGATGTTAGAAACTAAACGAAACAAAAAAAAATTCTACTGAATTAAGTTTGGAGGACTCAGTGACACTGTCTTAATAACTGACACTGTATTTACAAGATGTCACTAATATGATTTACAGAAGAATTTCCACAGAATAATTGAAAATATTCCTTCCACACCAGAAGTAAAAGTTCTGCCTTAGATTTGGAGGTACCAAGGCAGTGCGTTTGGAATATCATTCAAGAGAAATTTCAATTATTTTTATTACTTCTTAAATTTAATCGCCTTGCCCACTTCATTCACATGCCTCTGTTTCTTCAAGGTGTGCTTTTTTTCACTCGCACTAGGAACTTCCTGTTAATCATTCTCAGTTTTGATCCCTTTGCCCCTCTGTACCTTCCTCTGAACAGCAGAGTAGTGGTCATAATTCTTATTGGCAAGGGGAAAATTGGCTTCACAGCAGAGTTTTCCAACAGGATACTTCTTACAACAGCATTGAGCTAGGCAGGGAAGGAACACAGTATGCTGAACACAGGGAACTGAATGACTAGATGAAATTTTTCAGTGCCAGTCTGGTCATCTTCACTGATGGGCCATGCAGTCATCCATGGCAATATTTACTACAGGGAACTAAGTAACAAAAAAGCAGTTGTTTTGCTGGTTTGTTCACTCTTTCTGTGGACTTTAATCCAGGTTTCTTTATCTACGGCTCCTTATTTCTTTTGCTTAGATGTTGCTAATCTCACTTCCCTAGAGAACTTCTAAAACTGACAAAACATTTTGTATGTATGTCCACCTGTTTATTATTATACTGCCATACAGCAAATTTTAATTTCAGTTCTTGCATTATTCATGAGGGAGACATTCGTTCAAGATTCGTTCCTAATTTACTTGGATTTCTACTGTAAAACTGAAACTGTAAAGTTGTAAAGCCCCATACAGTTTTGAAGAAAAAAAAATATAATCACAGACTAAGGGGTTATTTGAACTTGAATGCAGTTTAAATTAATTTACAAAGGTTGCGGGGGTTTTTCATTATTTCTCCACAACTGCATGATACAAAGAAATTCTGCAAACACACTGTCTGTTCTTTTGTTAGACTTCACAGAAATGTATATGGCAAATAAATTTCTTTGCTAAGTAATATGTGTTTCACCATCAACCTCTGTGAACATCAAAGTACTCAATTGTACAATTCATGTGGCAAAATCTTATTTTAATCTTAGTGTATACTCAATCATACCCCCCACTTGTGAGACAATATCTCTGAAGTGATATGAATTTACAATGAAATAAAAAAGCTATTGAATTGCAAAGAATGTGATAGATCACGAAGGGTCATGAGTGTTATTAGAATTGTAAAACTCAGAGTGATGTTGTAATGAAAGATTTGTTCATCATCATCTTATATTTCTGTTGAGTATCTAGTTTTGTGATACTTTTAAGAAGTTCCTCTCAAGAGATTCATCTGCTTCCTTATTATATATTTTCTACTTAGATCTGGTCATATTTGTGAACTCAGGTGATATAGATTTTAAAATGTTGAAGTTTTCAAAATACTTCCATATTTACAAGGAAAATTTTGAAAAGAATGGAAGAATGAAAGAGTTGCAGTGATTGTTATCTGGGGAGACAATACAGGAAGAATCTGACACCATACAATTTTGATTTTTATATATTTTGTCCCTCAGAAATATTTATTTGTACTTAAGTATTTTCCACTGCATCTTCTATTCTTATGCCATTCTTAATTATAAGAATAAAAAAATCAATGGAAAATACTTAAGCAAATATTATATGCTTAACCATGAGGACAGGAAATCCTCCCAATCATAAGTAGCATTTGGAAAAGTGTGAAATCTAGTACGGCGTGCAACATGAGGTAGAGATTTTACAGCCTTCTGTACAAAGATTGTGCATTCTTGAAATGTTTTTTTACTACTATTAATATATCATTAACATGCAATTTCACCTTGGCATTTTTGTATTTTCAGTGAAGCATTAGAGGTGTTTTTTGTTGGGTTTGAAGTTGGGGGTGAAGAAAGGAGTGAATAAAACTACAGAAATGTAATCATGGTCCCATTATCCTCATTAAGGCCAAATATAATGAAGGCAACTGTAGTTAGCAACAAGAAAAACATAACTACGAAATGGTCACTTTGATTGCTTTTGCATTAGCCAACTGCTGTATATTTGCTTTTACATCAGTTGGTCTCTAAGTTTCTTTGAGCTGGGTTTTTGGTTTTTTTTTTTTTTCTGTTTTAGGGGTTTTTTGCATTTTAAGTGTTTTTTGGGGTAGGGTGTTTTTATTGATTTCTTGAAAAGAGACTTTAATCTAAGGTGTTATTAATTTGACTTAGAATGATTTTGAGGAGCATAGGGAAATGTTTATGATTGATTATCAGGCTAATGTCTTTCATCTACAGCTAACTACAGATGGGAGATTAATTTGTTAATCCCTATGATTTTCCTCTGTCACATACAAAGGTGTCTTTATTATCCCATCAGCACATTCATAGAGTTAAAAAACTTCATGCATTAAATAGTTCTTATTTATGAGTTCTCGGTTCTCTGAACTGCATGAGAAACTCATCTGGAACTTTGTTGTGTAAGAAGCAGAACACCTATTCTGACTTCTTTCTATTGCCTCATGGACTTCCTTATTAGCAGTTCCTGCATGGAGATTTCTGAAATAGATTAAGTTTTTGCAACAATGCATGTTCTGAATTTTTAGTGTAGATTTTGTAGAACTCTTGTTAGTTCTCAATATGTGAAAATTGTAGATTTAGATTTTTGTTTTCCCATAAGAAGAAGGAAAGTCAGTTATCCCAACAAATTTCATCCTTTTAATTGCTATTTATCTGTTTTTTTGTTTTTTGTTTTTTGTTTTTTTTTTTTGGTCTCAGTCCCTTTGTTGAAGACTAAGACAAGTTAACAGGAAATACTTGTCCAGGAATGATTTATATCATATAAAGGGAAATGGAACAATTTCTAGGGGAAAAGAAATTATGTAGGAATGAATAAAGACATATCTCTATATTTCTGGATTTTTTTTCAAATTTTGACCTAATGACTAGCAAAGTATATTTCTAAATACCTTACAAGCTACAAATCTACTAATTTTTTTTTGGGACGTCTATGCATAGAAAGCTACATGAATGGTTTGAGGCAGGTTACACAGCTACACTTTTAAAATTATGTTACTAGACTGAATTGCGAAGAAGGTAAAATGAGTAGTGTGGAAAATACCATAAAGAACTCCTTCTTCAATGCAAAGAGGGCCCTAAAAGAAGGCATATTCTGTCAGGGGGTTGGTTTTTTAATTTTTATCTAAAGCAACACAGAATTGTGTTAAAAAATAAGAGGAAATCAATGTAGTGACAAAGTAGGGAAAAGTGAAAATATACATTTCTAGTAAGACTGAGAGCTATTGTCTTTAGGAAGAAGGTTCCTGAAAGAAAGGCAATAATATTTTTCAAGCATTTCAAAGTGCAGTGACTGAAGTGTGAGAGTATTAAATATTCTCACTTAAGTTTTATATGAGTAGCATGATTCAGCATTCAAAATGAAAAATTTAGGCTCTATATTTACAATCATTTTCTGTTTGTAAAATCTGTTAGAGGTGGGAAATCTATTCATTGAAGATATGGGAGTATCTTCATTTCATCATGTGATGTTACACTTGATAATATGCTTGAAATTAAAGTGTAGAAAGAAATCTATGTTGAAAGAGGAGGTAAGCATCTAATAAGTCTTCCTATTTTTTATTCTGACCATGAATAAAATGTTCACTGTATGAAAATATAGAGCAAGATATTTGTGAATAAAAGATTTAGCCCATTAATCATGTAAATAAAATAAATTTTGTTATTTCTCTGACTGAAATTTCTTGAAATTTCACTGCCATTTTCATCTATTGCTGAACAGGGTTTTCAAGTTTTAAGGGAGCTTGGTTTTCCTGTGACAGCTGCAGTTGTTTTAATACCCAATGTCATGAAAGGGCAGTACAATGAAAATATAAAAAGCCAAGCTTGTTGCATATGCATGGCTTTTGAGTAGCTGAAACTGAATTTTGTCTATTTGCGAAGTCTAAAATACAGTTGGGATTACATCAGATTTACCCTTCAAGTATTGTGAGGAAAAAGAAGTACATGCTAAAGGAAACATTCTTTAAGAAATTTCATCTCTCTACTCCCCCTTTAATGCTATTTTTTCTTAGTGTCCTACTTTTTAGCTCCAGTTTAGAGTAACTGAGCTATGGCATGTAATTTGTACAAAATGTCTCAAATTGTGTCATTCATTAACTTTGACAAAATTGCTGGCATTGATTTGAGCAAATGGATTTAATTGTGTCCATGTGACCTCAGTAAATCAAATCAGCATTATTTTATTAGATCCTCAAGAAATTAAATGTTTATAGGATTTTTTTGACTTTGTGAATATTCTTTAGTTATGTCTGAATATAAAAACTTCAGCAAACACAAAAATTACTTTTTCTCTAACAGACAATTTCCTTAAATAAAAATCCATTTCTCTTTTTTGTAATTTCTGGTATTTGAATTTGGCAAGCTAAGCTGTGAAATTAAGAGTAAAATGGATTTTGCAGGAAATTTATTTTATTCAAATGCCATTCTTATGGCACACATAAAATTATTTTTTGCACTTTGTTAAAGTAGTTGGAGGAGCATTAAATGTGAAATGTATTACCAATTATTTTATTGCAATACTTTCCATTACATAAAAATGAGGAAAACTATTTGCTGGTTGTCTTAATTCAGTTAGGAAGCAAAGAAAAAAAAAGGAAAAAAGGAATTAAAAAAGAAAAAAGGGAAGATGAAAGGTCAGCAAACAAAAATAGCATATGGAAATTATCTGCAACTTTGGAATGTGGCTCTGTTAAATATCAGTGCCTAGAGCTCACATCCCACAGTAAGATCTGGACATACGTGGGTGTTTGTTATATATGTTGCTTTCTAACCCAAAGTTGACTTTTAAAAGGAGACAGAAATTTCACTTATTCACTTACTAGAGATCATCACAGTTATAAAGGCTTACAATTTACAGTCAAAGCTTTTGCCTTAGTGCTTCATTCCAGAGTATTTCTTTTCTTCTGTAAATCGGTGAGGAGGAGGCGGTAAGGGCAAACCCGGATTATCTTCTAAGACCTTTTGCTGACCTTTTTATTCTTTCATCTGTATAGAACTCTAGCCATAAGCTGCCATAACAATGCAATTTATAGTCTCATAGGGCAGTGCTATATTTTAGGATAATGGAAATTGCTTCACCTAGCTGAAACTGTGAGCAAAGTAAGACATCCATAGGACTCTTCTAGTCCAAAACAAAAACTAAAATGTAGCAGGTCAACTCTGTTTTGTTAGATCCCTTAATTACAGACATAGAGGGAGGCTAGGGTTACAAAAAAGGAAAATATACAACAGAAACGTATGCAAGGAAAAATGCTCAACAGAGCTAATCAGTTGGATCTGTCAAGTCCCACCCTGAAGAGAAACAGTCATGTTTCCACTTTCATAAGTGCTCTCTTACATATTCTTTTCTTCCTCAAGCTCTCCCTCCCAAACTTATTCTTTATGTGTACAAGCCTAGATTCTGATGTTACTTACCATCCTTTCTGAGTTGTTTAGTTGTGGAAGAGATATCATCACAATTAAATATTTAGTTTGACATTTTTAGATGTATTTTATCTTATAAATGCAATAAAGCTGCTGTTATGTCTGTTCATCTCTTTATCTGACCAACCTATGTGTCTGACCATAGCAAAAGGAGATGGTCCCCAGATAGTGCCTGATCAATATTTGCAGTCCGTGCACTTTGTAGTTGCACAACAGCCACAGGATTTCATTATCATTGTTAGAGGAATATCTCTGGTTATTCTATTTACAGACCTCTTGTCCATGAATTTCCAGTCTCTTTAAATATACTGATACTCTCTGTCTGGTTCTTGGAGCAAGAGTTAGAAGTGCACTGCCTGCAGTGGCAAGAATGATGTACAGGGTGAAAAAAGGGTTAGGTTTATCCGTTGATATTCCATGTGACTTGAAGTACTGAAAACCTGAAGGAGACATGTTTCCTGATGTTGTAATTCGGTTGCATTCTGCACCACTAGAGCATGGAAGTCACAACAGTGTGCTTCTTTTAAATTTCAAATCACTCTGCCTTTATCAGTATATACTGAAAAACTGCTTTTGACTAAATATTCATCTGTGACATCTGACAGAATTTGATCATTTAAAAGCTATAATCTGTTCTGCAGCAGTAAACTCTGAATGCCAAGGCAGATACTGGCATGCCTGACTTGGGATGAGAGAATCCATCAGTTTTGTCCAAAAGAAATAGCATAAAACTAAAATACAGTCTGAGGTATTTTACAAGGCATCTGGAAAATATTTCTTCTCATCTACTATCTTGATTTCTTGATTGCCTGGGTACAGGACTTTATTAGTAAAGATTCCCAAAAAATGTCTGTAGGCATCTTTCTTCTTAGTTTTTTCCCTCTGAGAAACAGGAAAATTGCACTGAGAAATTATTTTAAATATTGTGATATTTAAAAAAAAAAAAAAAACCAAACCAAACTTCTAGAGATCTGTTCATTGACATGCAAAGTTTTGGAGTACTGAAGTATCTTATTAAGAGTTTTGTATTTTATGGAGAACTAATGATGTAAGAATTTTCACAAAAGCCTGGAAATTAGGACATTTTTGCTTCAAGATCTTGCATGGCAGTTACTGGTTTTACATGTGCTGCTGATTTAAGCACTTTTACTGTACATATATTCCTCCTTTTTTAAGATGCTCTAAAACATAGGCATAAACCTATTTCATCAACGTTTTAAAAAATGTTTCCCATGTTTAAATGAATGGTGGAACTGCAGACAGCTGAAGCGATATAACTGCTGTCTTCAAAGACTGTATGAACCACACATTAGGTTCTAAAATTGCATGCATAAACATGCAATTGATAATCAAGAGAGACTCAATTGATTATTAAAATAGAAAGTTGATTTCCTTGCCTAATTCAGCAGTCTTTCTAAACTAATTTCTTGATATTTCTTCTTTCCTTTTTTTCCCCCTCAGGCTGGAAAATTAACCATGATTACTAACAACAGCTCTTTTTGTTTTGACAAAATTACCTTTCTCTGTTTTGCCCTTTTATAATCCAAGGTTTTCCTACTATGGGGTATGAAGAGCTCTAATAGCCAAGACAGTAAAAACTACATATAAAGATTTGTTTTAAGGTGTTTATATAGAAGAGCTATAATATTCCACTTTATGCATTTACCTAAATATCTTTATTTTTGACCTTGAGATATATTCAAAGGTAGACATAGCATTCCGATTAATGAATATATGGATTGCCTTTGGGACTTTTTTGCAGGTTTTACTTATCTTGTAAAATTTATATTTTTGGTCTTTTAATTTAATTAATCAAATTAATGCTTCAGCACTGTCAAAACAAAGGACCACATTTGTAGCATGAATTTTTCCACCTACACTTTTTAATAAAGAAACTCAACAACCTGAGGGAAAAACAGACATAAGGGTGCCATGCTCTCTTGAAGAAATCTGGATCTAGAACTCCTTTACCTTACCCTCATTAAAATTTGTAGGTTGCATTGCTCATTGATTTGTTGTCCTGGGAACATCTTTTATGGCTGAAATTCTTCTAAAACACTTGTAAATTCTAGAGAGCACTTTTTGTGTCCTCTGTGTAAAAACTTGTTGCAGGCTTTCCACAACATTTTATTTTTTCCCTTTTATTTTTTTTCTTTTTCATATACACTTGTCAAATTTGTCATCAATTATGTCTCAGATGCTATGAATGTAGGAATCCTTTTCTTTTCTTTTCTTTTCTTTTCTTTTCTTTTCTTTTCTTTTCTTTGCTTTGCTTTGCTTTGCTTTGCTTTGCTTTGCTTTGCTTTGCTTTGCTTTGCTTTGCTTTGCTTTGCTTTGCTTTGCTTTGCTTTGTTTTGCTTTTCTTTTTTCTTTTTTCTTTTTCTTTCCTTTCCTTCTTTTCTCTTCTCTTCTTTTCTTCTTTTCTTTCTTCTCTTTTGTCTTCTTTTCTTTTCTTTTTTGCTTTTCTTTTTCTTTCCTTTCCTTCTTTTCTCTTCTTTTCTCTCTTCTTTTCTCTTTTCTCTTTTCTTTTTTCTTTTCTTTTCTTTTCTTTTCTTTTCTTTTCTTTTCTTTTCTTTTCTTTTCTTTTCTTTTCTTTTCTTTTCTTTTCTTTTCTTTTCTTTTCTTTTCTTTTCTTTTTTCTTTTCTTTCTTTTTTCTCTTTTCTCTTCTCTCTTCTCTCTTCTCTTCTCTTCTCTTCTCTTCTCTTCTCTTCTCTTCTCTTCTCTTCTCTTCTCTTCTCTTTCTTCTCTTTTTCTCTTTTTCTCTTTTACCAAGATTGTGAAATAAATATATTTTTATTTCTATTGGATAGGAATATAAGTCTGGTTTGTGGTTATAGTTTCAAAATGTAATCTATTGTTTAGTCAACATAACAAAGGTAACTTTCACAGAAATTGGTAAGCAGAGGTAGCATAATTCTTGTTTGAAATGTAATTGTTAACAACTATGGCTATACAGCTGTCACATGAAAAACTGTTTTCTGTTTTTCAAAGATATAGTGATAGATAAAAGGAAATTTCATTAACTAGTGCTGAGAGCAAGTCTGTTCATTCCTCTTCTTGCTAACAGTATAGTGCCTGTTAGTTCAAAGATTTTTTTTCTTGATAGTTTTCTTATTCCAAGAGATAAGAAAGATGTCATCAGCAATTAATTCTTGCAAGTGTCACAAGAATAAAATAAATAAACTTGAAGAAAAAAAATCACAGATATTTTAGCTGTTTAGCTGAAATTGGAATGGTGCGAAAGAGCTGCTGAAAGGGTAAAAAACAGCTTCACAAAGAAAGCTGCCTATAAATAGAGGTTGGCCTAATTCTGACTTATTCTATAGTTGGTTTGTACTGCTTCATAAAATCAGTAAAAAAAAAAAAATCACTCCTTATATCACACAGTAGCTGAATCTTCTGCTAAAAACTGAGTCTGAATGCACAGAAGCCAGCTGGTTCCACTGGACATCAGCACTGGGAAAATAATTTTTAAACCCCCCCCTTTTTTTTTATGTATTTGCTTAAAATGGGAAAATTTATTATGTATTGAGGAAAAAGTAAGCGATTTTAATTTTATTTGAAAATTGATGAACCATACACAGACAATTTACTGTATATGATGTATGTTTTTCAGTGAAGTTAAGATCGAATTATAGATGGTGTCTCGTATAAGTGAATTTCTTTGCTGCATTTTCATATATTACGACAGAAGGAAGTAAATTGCCCAAGCTGCATTGTATTGTCTCCTACACTTATTGGCAAAATAAAAGAAAACTAAATATGTGTATCAAGATTCATTTAATCTCCTTAAAATTCGGCTTGGAATGACCTCAGGAGTTACTTTTCCTCAGTTGCAACTCACAAGTTAAACTCAGCTATAGAGGTTGAGAACTTAAAATATATCACATTGTTCCCATTCTGTCTTTAATGGAAATGTAATGCACCACAATCTATTTTTATCTCTGAAAGATATCTCAGACAATTATTTTTGGTTTAGATGAATGTATTTGTCTTTCTGTGGCCAGTACCATAAAAATGGGGGAAAGGCTCATTTATCTGCATAATTAAAGGCAAACCCATTAAATTTAGCAATAGTGACATGGAATAAAGTTTAATTTTATATTATTTGTATCAGATGACTGGGTGATGACAGGAAGAAAAGGTTTGTGGAAGTTATGTGTAGCAATAAAAGACTGCCTTATTTTATTGTTCTTTATTTATACAAACAGTGTCTTTAAGGTGGGAAATAGACCACGTTCAAGGGGCAGTTGCCTTGCATGTTCAGCACTTAATTACTATAATGGTACTGTTTTGGTAGTTTAATAGCCATACGTGACCTTATAGAATGAGAGGTATTTCACCATGGAGAGCAATTACTTTGCTTTAGCATTTAAAAGTTTTGTATCATTCCCTGAAGAAGGGAATCTTAGAAACTCATTCTTTTCTCCCAATCTCTCTGTCTCCCAATAATTTTCAAACTATGCCAATTTCAATCAAATACAGCAAAATATTTAGATTCCTCAAGTGATAACTTACGAGAGGTTCCTAAGATGGGGTGGAGTAAGGAGGTGAAAGACTTTTAATGAGGGATTTTCGAGAAATTTCTCCGATAGTCTCAAAGCACAGCAGTACCTCTGGCCAAGTAAGCAGTATGACACAGTCCTGCATCCTTCTTGTCCAGTCACTCCACAGCTTTCTGTTGCCCACCTCTCTCCTTGTATGATCTAAGAAATGTGACAAGCACCTCCAGTTGTGGGAGATGTTGTAGGTTTGGGTAGCAGATAATATTATGACATGGTTCTGAGAAGAAGGTAATAACAGATGTAGCTTGTTGGAAAAAAAACAGTTTCAAAATCAGGTTTCATTAAATCCTTTATTTAGATAAATAATGCAAGCCTAGCCACTGGTGATCACTCTTTTTTTTTTGCAGGGCTTTTCTATCAGTTTTCAAAACAATGAGCACACTTTATTTATATCTCTTTATCCAAATTATTTGTTCAAAATTTAATAGTGAAAACATAATACCTGAATTATCTAGTGAATGGGAATACCGTGAACCATCTCTTTTACAATCACGCATTCAGGCAGTCTTGTGACCTGAGTAACAGCGTGAAAATGGTATTTGAGATTAAAAGCTCTCATTTATTCCTTTCAGAGGGGGCTTTTTTACTAAATCTTAATGTGTATTTTCAGCTTTGAGTACTAGGGGTTTTTTTTTTGGCAAACAACTCTGGGCAATTAACTGAATTATGGAGGATATGATCATTAGCCTCCTAAATATATTATTATAAATGATAACTACTAGTTTTTTTTTCCTTTGAGAAGAGTCAAAATTGTTTTGTCTGAAACAAAGCAAATCAGGTCAGTAATTTATTTGTCATTGTTTCACCCTTCAATATAACTGGTTTAGGCTTTTCCTAGTTATAGCTTCTCTGAGCATATTTTAATACTGATTCTGTGATTGTTTATGGTTGCTGGGTTCTTGCATATAAAGGCATTCCAAGGATTTATGACTTCAGTTTATGATAATATTTCCCACATTGTAAAGTCTCTCCTTTCATTACATGTTGTATTTCACTCATCATTTTATGAAGTAACACTGGGATATGCTTATTTATTTTATAAAAGATGAAAAGTGGGAACTTAGCTTGCAAAAATAGGCCTTTATAACCTGATGTGAGCATGTATTAGTGAGTGCTAGAATCTTCACAAGTGTTTTGCAACTGAGAAGTATGTGAGCAATTCCACTGACTTTGTTTTGTATACTTGTAGAAAATGATCCTGGGATAGTGTACATGTATATACTTGAACTGTGAGTCCTTGTTCAGATAGATATGAATATATGGAAACTTTTCTATTGTTAAAGTCCATCTTTCAGGTTAAATATTGGCAAAAACAAGAGTTGTTTTGTTAGCTCATTTGGGACTGAAAGTCTCTTCAACACTTTTTATCACACAAGTTAACACATTTGAAACCTTGTCATCTGGTTGCACTACAACCAAGTGAGAACTAGCACAACGGAGCTAATTCATTTGGATAACAGTGCATATTTTTGCTCCTGAAAATGATGCTTAGCAGCCAAGTTCTAAAAGAACCTGCTTAAAGGTTATGACACTTAACAGGATCCAGATCTCTTGACTTTTTTCCCTATTATTCTGCTGGAGAAAGAGAGGCAGAAAAAGCCAGACACTTTTCTGCAGAAGTCTTGAAATTCAAGCAGATAATTGGAGACATATAGGAGGAAAACACTTTCAATCTTCTCATGCAGTCAGGTGAGTGCATCCCTGAATTCGAGATATCAAAAGGGGGAATAGTATTATCGTGCAAGCTGTAATACAAAGAACTATGCAATTTCAGCTGTCATTAGAGCATGAAGGAATGCTTTGCTCTGCTTTATGCTGCTTTTTCTTTTGACTGATTTTATGCCATCATAGGTGCCCCATTTAGTTTAAGAACATGTTTTTCTAACACAAAAAATGAAGGCATTATTTTTTTTTTACCAATTCTTGATTGCAAAATTTAAACATTTGTGGCTTATCAATAGCAGAGCTGTAGTGCAGTCACGTTGTACAGTCATGGAATAATTATTAGGATGACATGTGTATTAGGTACTGACTTCAGGTTGCTTTTGTCCTTACTCTAAAGACGCATGCATACATGCAACAGTGGAAGTGGCCACTTAGATCTTTTCCTCAGAGTCACCATGAGAGTGTGTATTTACTGCTTCCAAAGCTTGTGGAACAGTGAAGATTGAAATGTACATGCCAAGACTGATACAATGCCCGATTTTTTGTTTGGTTTTGGTTTGGGGTTTTTTTGCCTAAGAGAGAAATGTGAAATTGAGCTGTGGAAGGGTTATTTTTGCTTACTGCTCTCCAACCCAGTTTTGTGTGCCCAAAGGAGTCAATCACAATTTAACTTCTTGTTATTTCTTTCAGTGAGAACATAACGTGTTTGCTAAACTTAGTTCAGATTCATTATTCTTATTCCCCAAATTTCTGTGAAAATATTTAGAGGTATGATATTCCTGCTGGGCTCATCTTATGAACTGTATATGTCTTAACCGTCAAAGTCTGGGTATTATAGATTTCATTTTTCATTTATCCATTTTCTTCAGTAGATGATGGAATGGAAGGTTTTCCACTAAAACTGTGGCTGGTGTAGCACAAGGGATAGTGCTATTTTACAAGCACTCATATTTTATGCAGTTTATTTAGTTTTAGTATTTTGGGAGATTTCCCTAGGTTTTTGTATTTAAGAGTTAGTGCTGCTACAAACTAGAAAAGCAGGTTATTACTTCTGCACTTAACAGATGGCTTACAAATGTCTTAGTCATATAAAAAGTGATTAGCCTTAAGGATGCTTTCTGTGAGAATTATTTGAACATATTTTACCAATCTACCACCTTTTACCACTTCTGTTGAACTTAAGAATTATATTAAGACATTTCTAAACAGCTTTTCCTTCTAATAAGTAATCTTAAATTGCAGATCCTCTGTAATTTATACAATGAATGACTTTTCTTTTGACTCATGGTTCCAGTTAAAAAACCTATATAAGAAAGAAGATAAGTAGTCTGGTTATACTTTCAGCAGAAACCCTATCTTTATTTATTTTTCTGATGACATACAGAACATTTTAGAAAGAGGAAACAGACATGTTTCCTATATAAAATGATTTTTCCTTCATGATGGGAATTACATTTTTTTACACTTAAAAATAATTTTTAACACCCCAATTAAAGGAATTGTTTTTTATTTATATATTTTCTACCATTTCTGTTATTTTAGTTAGTCTACAATATTTGTAATCTTGCATTCTATTTGGAAAATTTGTTTCTCAATAAATAATGAATACATGAAAGAACAACTAAAATACAATTCATAGTAACCACTAATAAAGCTTTATATTGTGTGATTCCCCTCAGTTAATATTTTGGCCAAAGGTATGCTGAAGTATTTAAACAGTATTAGTTGATTACAAATATTGTGACAGTCAATAGGAATCCAAAGCTTTTAATGTTTGAGGTTAGTTGGATGTTAGTAAAATGGGGTCAGGCGTGTAAGACTGGCAGATTATTACTATATGTCAGCGATTAACAGCTATAAAATTTTCCATTTCACTTCTTGTTTATACAGTTTTCCAGTTGCCACTAGTATGTCACTGGTGGTATCCCTAAAATTTGTGTCAGAAATGTCAGATTACTTTTGAAGTCTTTACAATTGCTAAGTGATATACTGTAGGCAGGGTACTGGTTAACAGTTTAACAGTGGTGTTTGGAGCAAACTGGAAAAATCAGTTGTCCCAGAATATCAGCAGTTTAGGTCATTGCCACAAATGACGTTAGATCTACGCACCCATTTTAATTTCCTTTTCTACCTGCCATTCTGCCTAAAAATATTAACCAGCATCAGAATCAGTGAAGACTACAAGATTAAGTGCTTTGAACATTTGAACTGCACACAAACACCAGCAGGTGTTTCTGTAAGAAGCATAATTTTTCTTATGTGGAAAAAGTCAAACAATCTCCACCCCTAGAGCACCACACAGAATTATTTTAAGCTGACCCAGTTTCATGTTTGGCTAATATAACCCTGTGGGAAAACAATGAATTAGACATATATGCGCAGGTAAAAGAAAACAGCATTTATTCAGAAATACAGGCCATGTAAAGCTGTGAGAGACAATGGTAATCTGATACAGTGTAAGTTGAAGATAAATATGAGGAAGCTATTGAGAAAAGATTCTTGCAAACTTTTATTTTTGGGTAGTTTTTTAATTTTTACATCAAATGATATTCTGTAGTATGGTTGTAATTCTGATAGAAAGCAATTTTCTCAAAATTCAAAATTCTAGCATTGAGATCCTGAGAGATCCTGTATGACACAGTTGTTATATGTATTGAAAATAGGAAAAAAAACACAAGAAATTTTGGCAGAATCTCAGAGGGCAGTCTGAATGTTTTAGTAAGATGGCGATCCTGTTGTTTCTGTGTCTATGCCATATATCCACCTCAATGGCAGGTAGACCATTTTTCAAAAAAACATTTTTTCCTTTGTGCACTGCTGAGTCATTAAAGCAACCCCTGCACTAGGCAATACACCTACAACAGTATTTGGCAGTTGGGCTGGCTTTTAATTTTGCAGGAGGTACAAGCCTCCTGTGATGTGATTCCCTCTGTAGTGAGTGACATTACACAATCTCAGCATCTGTAAGGTGATTATCACAGACAGATTATCCCTTACATATTTTATGGAATATAATAACAAGATCAAGATTAGTCCAGAATGAAAACGGAGCATGTTCACAATTCGTTAGTTAGTTATATTACTGCTTCTTAGTGTCTCTTTCTGAAAAACTGAAAAAATGCAAGTGCACCTGATTTGGCAGTTGTACAAATGTCAGCAAGTAATTGACCTTTGTCTGACCTTATCTGCAGAATGCAATCTGTGAGCAAATCTGTTCTCTTCCTTAGCTCTTTTTTGATGGAATCCATAGCTTAACTTGAAACAAAAAGTCTAGGGTGTTTTGTGTGTGTGGCATGAAGACCCTATTTTCACTGTTATTTAATGCAGGAAATTTAGTAGAATTAGTAGGGGCAGAATAATTGCATAGTGGTAGGTGATGAGTGTACAGTTTTATTTTTAAAAGTTCAGTCCAGTTTTAGCCACTACACTTATTCTGAGTTTTGCGTGAACTTCAGATAACTTCCACTGCAAGTAACACACTAACTTACATCATAGGTATATTTTTCGTATCTTGATCTAGAAGAAAGAATTCTCTGGTCAAGTAACTTGTTTCAGGGTTTCAAGAGCAGAAGACAGAAGGCTTTTAACTCTTTAGAAATCTTTTTCTTATTTAATTTTTCTATTTTTTCTCTTCTCAAATTAGATCTAAGTTATCCTGAAAGAAGAGTGGTCTATGAGAAGGATAAATACAAATAACAGATTGTCTGAAAATAAATTTCAGGAAAAATTGATCTTTATATAAATTCAAGTCAGAACTTGAAAATATATTGAATCAAAGCAGCCAAATTCCAAATAGATTGATCAAAGAAAATCCATATAGATTCTTTTTTTCATAACCAGTTAATGAGAATTCCCTTATCTTGATTGTATTCTTTTATTACTTAGAGATCATGAACAAATCTTTTAGGTTTCTTAATGCAATCTTCATCACTTGTTTCATAAGAGCATATGTATTTCAATATGTTCTTAGATGTTTCATAAATGCAAGTTCTCTTTCAAACATTATTAATTTGTTCTATATTTGTTTAGGAAAAGTTGTAGCCATTGTGTTTATCCAATTTTAACATTATGTGAAGTAGAAAATGAAGTTATGTTGGGGTCATACTTCTGTCACTCTAACTTGTTACTTGGCAAAGTTGTATTTCTTAAAAGAATTTTATTCAATTGTGATACCTTCAGGTGACACCCAGCTTCAAGTGGGAAAGCCTTTGTAAAAATAATTTTGAAAACAACTTTTAGAATCGCAATTTAATAAATAAACAAAGCTGAAAGCTGGAGGACAACTTACCAGTCAATAGAAAAATCTTTGAGTTTATGAAGACTGATTCTTCTTCATGGCTAGCTCAGCCCCTCTGATGATTTCACTTCATTTTTATGCTGAGGTAATGTGCATGCCAAGATCAGCTAGTGTTGCTGCTTAGAAGTATTTGGCAAGGAAAGAAATGCTTTAACTTGGCTTATTTTTGCATGGCAAAAACTATTTGTCCTACAGAACATCTGCAGAGGAAGTCTGAGAATAACTGCCTAGAAATTATTATGTAGTTGGGTTTTTTTTTTAAGTCATCAGTAACTTTTGAAGACCTATGCATTTTGCTAGATCACTATTTGTTTTCCTATTTAATCCATATAGAATAGGCCAAACTGCTAGAACTCTTCCAGAAGGGCAATTCAAACTCTGTTTCCCACTTGGAAATCACTGTCCTGATACAGCCATTCTTAATTTTCACCCCAAAATATACATTCTGAATGATATAATTTAGTTTGGTTCTTTTCTATTAAGCACTAGAAGAGTGAAATTATTTTCACTGATGTACAGATATGTAGAATGTGCTAAGAAACTTGTACTTTAGGATTTCCCCAAATAAAAAAAAAAAAAAAGGAATTTAAATGGCTGAGACACAGGGATGAAAACATTTGACTGTTAAAGTCTAGAAGAAAAGCAGGTATAACACAACACATTTGATGCAGAGTTACAAATTTCTTTGATATTGATACAATCATGCTCAGCATTTTCCCTGCTTTAACTATTGCATTCAAACATCCAGCATCATAATAGGCAATGTGAAAAAACGCTGCAGTATAAGGAATTTTCTGTTCACATTGTTTTCTCAGATCAAAAAAATCTAGACAGGATTTTCACATGAGAAGAGATTACAGTTTTTTTGTACAGACAGTGTAACTTTTTAGTAATAATTTTAAAGTAGAATTATTTTCTGTGATGGAATACTTATTGTGGGATTTCAGGCCAGCTGTTTTCTTTTAGTCTATATGGTTCCTATCAAAATATTTATATACACCTTTAAGGAGACAGGGAAAACAGTTTGCAATTTGTAAGCCTAATTAGTTGAGATCAAATATTTCTCCTTTATTTATATGCACTACAATTTTAATTTTCCATAGCCATTATATTTTTATTAAAGCCCTAGAATTATACAAAAATATTATTTCTGATATGTTTTCTTTTCTTAGAACTTTAATAAATTGTGTATTTTCTCAAGGTATTTTTTTACAGAAATTCTGAAATTTACCACTCCCTGTCGAAGTATTTACACATACGCACATGATTTAAGAAAAATTTTGTGCTTTCAGAGAGTTATATGAGGGAACATTTTATGGATTAAGTAATAAAGTTTTCGGATTTTTTATTTAAATAATAAATATTCTTTGGGGATTGACTGTTTATAATTAACCATTCCTTTTTCTCAACAATGAATTTGAGGGCCAAGATGAAAACCTTTTTAAAATTTATTTTATTTTTTTACACACAAATGAAAAATAATTGCAACTTCCAGTATGTTTGCATCCAAAATACACTTTATCTTTTTTCCTAGTAGTGCAGATCAACTGTGTGTATTTTGATTAGTCTTTTGATGAACTCTTGGACATATATTGAGTAACACCTTAAAAAATATGGTCTTTTTTGCTTACACACAAATCCAATTTGTTAAAAGCAACAGGGTTTTTTTGATAGTCATTCTGATAAAATGGGGGAGGGGAGGCAAACAAAACAGAAAGAGAGAGAGACACATATTTCACTACGTAGCTCTATTATTCCACTTACGTTAGATTTTACTGGAAAAAACACAAATTCACTACATTTTGCCTTTTAAAGGTGTGCATGCCTGAAGATTCTTAGTCATATGCCAAATATGCTTTCTAGTATAAATAGAAAAATGGTCTTCTCCATAGAGTTATTCTCTATAGTCTTCTCCATAATTCTATATGTTTGCATGGTTTTCTGGTGGGAAAAGTAACTCAACCTGTTTTAAACCACAGAGATAAAGATCTGGGCCTGTGATGGCAGCATTCTTTAAAAAAAAGTCAACCAGTATATGAATTTCACAGTATTGTTATGGGACACTGAGTCTCTGAATCTGTTCGCTGTCCTTTAGAACTCTTTTTTTAATTTTTTTTTTTTGCATGGCTCTTAAAAAAAAAAAAAAAGAATATGAGGGGATCTTCTATATTTAAAACAGATAAACTAATCTGTAAGTGTATATTTAATACATACCTCCAATATATATTTTCACTCTTTTCAGTTAGTATTAAGGTTTTATTGTTTGAGTTATCATTATCAGCAAGTTTTAATTTTATGTACTTCAGATTATTTTGAATTCAACAAAAAACTAAAGGTACTGTATTTCATGACATTGATATCTTCCCTGTAGCATATTAGGAGATATATGAACATAAATAGTATAAGATGTTTTCTTCACTAAAATAGTTTGTTTCTAGTTCATTTGTGCTGAAGATTTAGGTAATATTTTTCTTTTTACTTATCATGCTCAGGAAACTGCGTGGCAATTTTATGTAAGTATACTTTTGGTTTCTAGATGCTTTCCTCTAGATGGTGAAGATTGACATGGGCCTCTCCATAGTCCACTCTTTCACCTTTCTAGTGAAATATTCAGTAATATAGACCACTTCATGTGGTCCTTTCATCACTCTGGAAGTCCATATATAAAATATTTAATATGATTCTTTAATTAGCTTTGTGTCTGTTCTGATAGTACGGCAGACTAAAATTTACATTTCATGAAGTGTTCCGCAAAACCAGAGGTGTTTCTATCCTTATTCTGCAAGATATGATTCAATAAACTGG
Source organism: Petroica traversi (assembly GCA_025920805.1). Classification (NCBI taxonomy): domain Eukaryota; kingdom Metazoa; phylum Chordata; class Aves; order Passeriformes; family Petroicidae; genus Petroica; species Petroica traversi. The sequence continues at coordinate 48,851 of JAHLSL010013681.1, read as the reverse complement.
GAAAAAAAGTTGATAATTTCTCGGGAAATTTTCCTTTCTTCTTGTGTATTTTACCACACAGAGAAAGAGAGGGAAAGCATATATGCCTGACGTGCAGAGGTACCATGAAGCTTTCTCATACATGTTTATGGTCTCTGTCTTGATACAAATGAAAATGGTTTGTTAGCTTTATACAACACAAAGTCAAAAAGAACAGGATGGAAAAAAAATCAACCCAAATTTTTTTTTTAAAACACCCCCATTTTATCATATTTCTGTAGAAATCTACACATGATTTGCACCTTAAGAGCCGCACAGAATTCTGGTTTCCAAGAAGATAGATTATAACAAAGGGGGCTCAGATTCAGAAAGAGCAAGAAAAGCACTTCAATTCATGGAGCAACCACTGTATGAGAAAATTTTGGAGAGGACTTAATTTACTAAAGATGTGATAGAACTGTGAAAATTTATTATTGGCCCTGGGGGGGTTGATTGTGACTATAAGTGAATCTCAGAGGTAGGTAATTTTTAAAACTTACTCTAGCTCCTTCACACAATAGGGAGGTCATGTGTAGAATTCCACAGGCTGTAGTGGATGCAGAGTGTTTATATCGTGTAAATGGTGGGTTAAAATGAGATAGTTTAGTTATTTTTAAAATTAGTAATTAATAACCCAATGCATTGATTCTCCTGTCCTCTGATGACATTCTTGGGGAGACATTGGATCAGGGTAGAAGCAAGTGGAAATTATGATTCCAGAAATAAGGCATATGTCTAGAAAGCATTAAAATGTGGCTTCTCCTCAGAATTTGTTACAAAGCCTCTGTTTTACTACAAATATATACAATAATACACTTTGATTCTTTGAAGGGAAAAAATGCTTTTATAGTTTTTGTCAGTGCAATTGGCATTGTTCTATATCATTATGCTCAATCCAAGCCTCTGTTTTGGGTTTGTTATAAAGCCTTTTGCAGATTTTGGGTTTTGGAAAGAAACACTTATGAAAGATTGATTCACCGAGTACTCATCGAGTGAGAGGAAAGTGAATACTTTCTTCTCAAGAAGACAAAAAGGGAATATTTACTAAGTCAAAAGTCAAGTACATGATCATCCTTACCATACACCCCACTCTCTGTTGTTGCTAAGAAAACAGGGAGGAAATTAATTCATTTTCCTCATTGACATACGTGTCTGTCTGTGCTCGTTAAGGAAATGGGGAAAAAAGCATATAATAAATTAGAAGGTCTTGGCTGAACTTCTGAAACTGAAGTATACGATGTAGACTAATGGCAAGGCATAGCTATGCAGAACAAAATATAAAAACAAGGCAACCAATATGTAGGAGAGCTTTAGCATATCCCTTTCTCTTCTGCATCAGAGAAGAGAAGGTGGAGAAAATTATTAGAAAAAACCACCCTGCTCTCTCATCACAAAAAACTCAAGAGGAATTATCTGGAATTAAGGGACCTCTCTAAATATTGGAGATTGTATTCTTTTACAGAAAGAGCATTCATTGCTTAAAAAATAAGTGATAACTTTTTATAATCTGCATCCTTGCTACTGTGAATGTGCTGCTGTTCTGAGTTTATACCCAGTCTGGAAAAATAGATTAATAACATCTGGTCTGTAATTTCCAATTTGTAATGAGTAGCTCATAACGTTATTATAAGGGTTTCCATCTCCTCCCCTTTGTGCATGAACATTTTATTGTATCCACCATGGGGTCTCTTACTCTGATCTGTACATACAGTTACAATTAATGTTTATGGCGATTCCCAGGGTAGATTAGAAGAAAATACACCACACAAATTTAATTTTTGTAACTTCAGATCCATATACTGAGGTGAGAGAGTTTAGTAATTTTCATATTTCAAACTTTCATGCTGGAATATGTTGATATCTCTGTTTTGCAGGTTTTTGTTTGTTTGGGGTTTTTTTTTTTGTGCAGATGCTACTAGTTTCACTGCTTTTGTAATTCCTTACAATTTTTTTTTTTTCAAAATTTTTTGGCAATCTATACAAAAATACATTCTCACTATTCCCTACTTTTTATGGGCGAGGAAGCCCAAGCTCAGCCTAGGAGGCAGAGGGTAGTAAATCATTAGGGTGTGACTGCTTTATGCCTGACTTGAAATTTTCTATGCCTGTGATTATGTATAGGAGGAAATAAGAGACAAAAAATCTTTTTGAAACAATAAACAGATAAGCATTTCATTGAAAATAAATCTTTACTAAAACCCAGTTAATTACTTCAATGTTAAGCAATTTAGAAGTTATGTCTTTGAAAAGAAGGAAATTTAAACATTCCTAAATTTTTACCTCCTTAATTTCCATCATTTTCTCTAAGAGAATCAAAAATTTAGTAATCTCTATGCTCAGTGTGATTTTTTTCTTATCTTCAAACAGAAGCAGTGAGGAGCAATGAGTAAAGAGGCAGAAAAATTCATTGCAGAAGCACAGGTTGCCCCACTAAAATAGGATTGTTGACATAGTGACAAAAGGATAGGATTAATCACCTGGACTTGTTTGTCCAGTTCCCTTACTACTAATCCTGTCATTCCTATTCCAAAGTGGATTATCTGTACAAAGCATTGTTACAGTGTTGACATACTACATTACCTATACATGTAAATAAGAGAGAATTTTATGCTGATAAACTTGTGTTCGTCTGTGTTCCTGCATCAAGAGTAGGCACCAGGAATAAGAAAATGGAAGCCATTTGATAATACCCTGAGTGAAAGCAGAAAATATTTTTTCCCTCTTACATTCCATGAGGCCTTGACTATATAGGTTTCGGTTTTGTTCAAGGAAAAGAAAATTAATTGGAAATATTAACGAGCAATTAAAAAAAAAAAAAAAGCCTGCTTAGGAGAGTTAGAGGCATTTAATTGCTTTGCAGATTTTCTATCCTTTATGTTTGTTTACCTTTTTTTCTTCCCTAGAGAGGTAAGCTCTGTATATTTACCTAGAATAATATACAATGTTCCAATCTTTATTTACTGAATTAGACAAATGGCAATTATTGCAAATTTTGTAGTTCAACAGAGATAGGAATTTACCTAATTATTAAAACTTTTGAATCTCTCATCTAATATTGCCAGTAGGAGTGTGACCAATGGCACCTCAAGTGTCTGAGCTTCCACACTGACTACTTTGTTGTTTAAAAGTACCAATGGTAGTCCCTAAATTAGGAAGCTCAGCTAATGGAATGAGCTAAACAGCAATTATTTCAGTTAAAATAGTGCAGTACACAACATTCAGCAGTTTTTTTACAAAAGATTAGTCTATTGACTACCTTTGAATTTAACATCTATCTTTTTGAGATACGTCAAGACTTGCAGTTGAAAGAGGTTATTAGAAAACAAAAGTATATTAGTTTTAGTGTTTAGCTTTAGCAGGGAATATTATTCAGTTCTTAATCTTATTCCAAACACTGAAAGTTTAAATAATCCATTTTTAAGCTCATTTTATTTCATTACTCTGTTTGTCCATAGGCTTTTCGATGTTATTAGTTTTGGAGAATATCATCAAACAGTAATGAACTTCTGAGTGAAAGACTATGTTTGGACTATTGCTACAATACTCACCATATCCTACACCGCAGTATAAATTCTTAATTTATTTTCCCTTTTCTATCCATTTATAATTCACTTATTTTCTTCTTTTCTTTCTTCTCTTGGAAATATATATGTCTAGGTAAACATGAGCTACAATTTCACTAGGGTTTTTTTGGCTGTCTTTTTTTGGTTTTGTTTAGTTTGGTTTGGTTTTGTGGTTTTGTCTGTGTGTGTGTGTGTGTGTGTGTGTGTGTTGATGGGTTGTTTTTTGTTGCTTTATTGATTTTTTTTTTTTGCTTATTCTTATTATTTTCTAGATTGTAACATGGGAGACATCAGTGAAATGATCCAGGACAACTTCCCTAGCATTCTTAAATTGCAAAAGATACTCTGATATTTTCTGTGCTGTATTATTCATTTCCTGAAGAAATAGTACAGCTCCTGAAATTCATCTGAAGGCTTTTCTTGCAGATTCTCCATGAATTATTTTTCTATAATGTATATACTTTTTTACATATTTATGAGAACATATGAACAACAACCTGGAAATAAACCTTTATGTTTATCTATATGGATCTGATGTAATCCATTGTCTATTGAAATTAATGAGATTAGAGACAATCCATAACTAATACTTTTGAAAGACAACAAAGTGTACCTTTAAACATGTAGTGAATAACATAATATTAATTTGTTTTTAATATAGTCAGAATTACAACACAGTAAGAGTTCTTTATTGAGTTTCTGTGGTGAGAGAGCAGGACTTTTATTATTAGAATGTATAAACGTTGCAGTCTGTAAATGGGTATCTTCTTTGTAACTGTCTTTTTTGTCACTGTTTCCTGAATACAAGGCTTGTAAAAGGCAATAATAAATCCAAGTAAATAAATAAATCCAAATAAATCAAGTCTGTTAATAAATCCAAGTAAGAATATGTGATTATTTTTATAGTAACCAATATCTGCATATCTGTTTTTTTGGGATAGTTACACAGTTCTGAGCTTTAATTCTAAACAGTCCTATAATCCATATGGAAAAGATCTGAATAATTAAAATAAACAATATTTTAAGATAGTTTGTTACAGACAGTGATCTTTTTGTTGAAAATATAAATTTACACTCTTTTCTTCAAAGTAGCATGCTTATCTGTGGTCAGGAAAGGGCTAACTTGATTCTGAGGCTTGTGAAGTATGTAGTAAGTATACATGGTGGATGAATATATTACATAATGAATCATTTTTCATGCTCTCAAAAGAAACAGTGAAAGATTGATTTTTTTAAAAAATTTGAAAAAGGCACGGTAGCCTTTGTATAATATGACTTTCAAATTGTTCATGGGAGTTGCCCGATCATGCACGTTATGTTAAGAAATCTGCTGGGGCTCTTAAAATGTAGTTCCTTTCTACTGTTGTAATAGCTGGGATATAAAAAAAAATTAGTATTCATTTTACTCTTCACTAGACCTAATCTTGATCCAAAAAGTAAATTGAAAGTAAGTTGATCTACTGTTTGCCCAAAGAGTAGTTAAACAAATTTTAGAAAATTTACAATCCTGTATAAAACAGTTGTGCAGAGGTGTTCTAGAGGTTGCATAAGAATTGAGATGAATTCAAAGTTAAAGCCCTTAATGCTCTATTAGTAGTAGACTTCCACTGTTCTTTCGTGCAATGTATATGTGATTCAATATAAATCCTGGATAGAATCCAGAATGAAAACACTTTTTAAGGAGTGACTGAATGTTTCTCCTTCAAAATTTATTCTCACCTACAGAGCCTGGAAGACACAGAATCTTTCCCCTATCTGAAAAAATTCTTAATTTTATGCATAATATTTTGCTTGTTTTTTGAAGAATTCTTGGGCCAGATATATAGGTTTAATACAGAGTTTTTTTCAAAGAATTGTCAAAAACCCAAGAGTCTAGTAAAAAGGTTAAAGGTTTGATGCTTGTGTTAGGAAATTTTTGTATTGGTGTGGGTTTTTTCTTTTGCTATGTTACATTTGGTTGATACTTGAAGTGTGTTGGTCAACTCAGCCTCAAGTATGAAAGAGTTTCCATAAATATGAATCATCCGGTTTTTGTTTCTCCCTGTCTCTGAGTTGAGACATTAGGAGATATTTGACCTTTGCATAATACCAGCAAAATCAATTAATATTCTTTATTCATGATATAAGGTTTCAAAGTATGTTAGGAGCCACAGATCTGTCCAAAAACTGTGTCTGAAGATCCACTTCTCTAATATTTTTGAGAGTCTGCAACAGTGCACTACTCTGGTGCCAAGATGGTCTTCCACAGTTGCCTGTTTCCATAGAGATAATTTCTGTATCCCTCCCTCTTTTTTGACTTACTCAAAAATGTAAGCATTTATCATGAGAAATATCAAATAAGTCAAGAAGGAAAAACAGATTTTTATAAAATTCAGATAGACTTCCAGTATAAAACTGTGTGCTTTAACACTTTATAAGAAGCTTTATTAATTTTGAATATATGCAAAGTTTTTCTGATTTTGTAATCTATCAAAAAAGCTCTGTTTTTACAGACAGTAACAAAAAGACCCCAACTGGTCGTCAACTGAACAAGAGAAAAATTACACAGAGAGTGAATCCAAAAATTGTCTAAACTATCTTTAACTTATTTTTCCAAAACCTTGTGTTTAATTTCCTTTTCTTTTTTCTTTTAAAGTATCTGTCAGAATTTCAGAATGATTGATCTTTTAGAAAAATAAAAACACAACATGTCATTTAAAATATGACTGGATGTTTTTAGAATCTCTTTAAATGTTTCTGTGATTTTGATTTAAATAAAATCAGTTTTAGGTAGGTTTATTTATTAAAATCTGCTTTAGCTAGTTAAAATTCAATTCCTCCTAAATTTAACTTCTCCCACTTTCCTCATGGATTTCTGGCATCCTCTACACACCTAGACTTGCTCTGTAGGATTTATCTAATTAGTACACATCACCTCTATCATAAGAGCTGAGATGAATTTGGTTTTTTGGGGTTTTTTTTAATCTTGGGGACTGACTTCTGGACAATAATTCCTACTTTGAAATTGACTTCACTTTTTTCTAATAATTTAAACTGAACAAGTATATTTGTTGGTCAGGATGTTGGAATGTAAAAGAGGTTTATTCTTTTTGATCTGCATTGATAGTACGTAATTTATTGTGTTAAAGCAGAGGTTTTTATTAATTTGAAAGCCGGAGTAAGCTATTTCTTACCCTTTTATAATAATTTCTGTACACATACATTGAAATACATTAAAAATACATAAAATACTAACATTAGGTATACAAAATTAATATACTTTTTTCTTATTCTAGATAATTTTCTGCTCTTACTTATACTTATTCATACTTTCATCAAGAAAGTATGTTCTTATTTTACATGTTTCAACCACACTTTGTCCAGAAGCAGTAGTCCCTCATTTGAAGAACTTCCAATTAACTTGACACTGAAAAAGTGTTTTGTCAGGCTGTTAAATGTTGAATTTCCATGTATCTTCATGTAACTAGAGATACATAGAAAGAAGATTATTTGAAGATCCATATGGGATCAGTGTATGGAAAGGAGATTTTAAAGGTGGCAGTAAAAGGATTTTGAATTTTAATTTTCCATTTTGGCAAATGCTGTTTCTTTCTTTTCCTGATTCTGATCAGGAAGCACTTTATTCACTGGCCTATTTCTTATTTTATCTTTGAATTAAGCCTCTCTGGCCTCTTCTTGCACTCAAAAGCCCGTTTGGCTGAAAAAATGACACTTGTTTCTATTTGAAACTTATTTCCCTCATTCTCAAGAAACTATCTTTAGATGCCTCTTGCTTGACAGTCACCATTAATGACTTATGATTTCCACAGTTAACACTGAAACCTGCGCAAATATTTAAATGTAAAAGAAAGTAGTCTTTAAAAATTACACATTACTAAATACACTCTATTAGTTACTAATATTGGATAGAAGTAATAATAAATAACAGCTATCTCTTCCAAATTGCAACCTTATGTACAGCTTTATTAACTTTTACCTGTTCTCTGTCCCTAAATGGTAATTGCCAGAAGCTAAAATTGTATTGCCAGAAGCTAAAATAGTATGTCAGGGAGAAATAACCTTCCGTAAACTCATTTCTTTCATACAGCCCCTTAGAAGAAGTGAGATGTTGTGGATTTGGCCTAGCTTATGCCTTATTATACATAACCTAGGTTCTATATTCACAGTGGCTAGGACAGTACCTAGTGTATATTTTGATACTGAAACATACTATTTGTATTACTTTTGTTAGTAATTTCGCAATATACTGAGCTTCAATTTGGGAAAATCAGTTAAAGTTCACATGGCATATGCAGTAAATGTTGATGACCAATTTATTGTAACTATTAAAATCATAGCATTTCACAGAGTCGCTAAGGAGTAGAATCACAGAAAGTGATTGCTGAAGTTTGGGAGGGGCCCTGGTACAATCTCCCTGATAAAGCAGTCACCTGCAGAAAGTTGGCCATTATCATATACAAATAGCTTCTGGGTATCTTCAGAAAGAGCTCACAACCCTTCTGAACAGGCTGTGCAAGTGCTTAGTCACTTTCACAGCAAAAAAGTGTCTCTTGGTGTTCAGATGGAAGTACCCATGTTACAGTTTGCGCACATTCTCTCTTACTGTGTCACTGGGTGCCACTGAAAACAGCCTGGCTCTAATTTCTTTGCACTGGCACCCCATATATTTACACAAATTAAAGACATCATCCTAAACCTTCCCTACTCCAGGCTGAACATTCCCAGTTCTCTCAGCCCTCCTGAACAGGAGAGCTCCTCACGCCCCTAAGCCATCTTTGCAGCCCTATGTTGGATGTACTCCAGTAGCTACATGTCTCTCTTGTCCTGGGGAGACCAAAAGTTGGCAGAACACCCCAAGTGTGGTCTTACCAGTGCTGAGTAGAGTGGAAGGACCACCTCCCTTGGCTTGCTGACAATGTCCCACCCAGGAAGGCTCTACTGGCCTTAGTCTACGTGCAAATTTGATGCCCTATAGCCTTCCCTCTAAAGTAGTTTTGAAGAAGAATAATGCCCATCATGGATCCTGTATGACGGACAGTATTCCTCCTAAGATCCAGAATTTTACACTGCTTTCTGTTTGACCGGATGAAGTTGCTGTCAGATCATTTCTCCAACCCTATGAGGCCTGAATGGCTGCACAGCCCTGTGGCATCTTATCTGTTCCTCCCAGTCCAGTATCATAACCAAACATTCTAAGGCTTCACTTCGCCTTATTATCCAGATAATTAATAAAGATATTGAACATAATAGGACCCGGTACTTGCCCTTGGGATATGCTGCTCCTTACTGCCCTATATTTTGCTGTTGCTCTGGCCTGTTAACACAGCTATTTCTCAGCCCATCCAGCCCATACTACTTCCTCTCTACTATGAGGAAGTCATGGGAGAAGTTGTCAGAAGACTTACTAAATTCAAGGCAGACAACATCTACTCCTCTTCCCTTGTCTAGAAACTTGTCATTTGTTTGTTGAAAGGCATCACATATGCCAAGTATGAGTTCCCCTTGCTGAAGCCAGGTGTACTACTTCTGATCACCAATAGATAACTCTTGTGTCTGGCAAGGGTTCCCAGGATTATGTGTTCTATCATCTTCCCAGGTATGGAAGTAAGGACAGAGGAGCCTGGAGTTCCCTAATTTCTCCTTCCGGTCCTTGTTGAAAGTAAGGAGATGTACTATCCTTCAATTCTCAAGCACCTCTTCCAATAGTTATGTTTGTTCAAAAAATAGTGGCCCTGCATTTTTGGCCACTAGCTTGTGAGTGCATTCCTTAGGGCACATAGATTTATTTATGTCCTGTTTCCTCGAGTATTGAGTAAGCTGATTCTTTATCAATGAGTATAAATGCCAGACTCACTCCAGGCTTTTTGCCTGTTCTCCAGGGACTGGTAAAGGCTGATGTTTAGTGGCTTAGACTTTTTTTTAATGTGGTGTTTTGCTCAGATTATTTTGTTGCTTTATCAGTAACAATAAAATTAACTGAGGTTTCTCATCTATGATGAGTATAATCTGCTGAAATTTAAAATAGAAATAAATTACATTTAAAGTGTTTTTGGACTAGCATATTTTTAAAGAATAAAAAAGTGTGAAAACACATTTCTATTGCTTTTTATTTGTTTGGGGTTTTTTTCTGTTTTTTTAATAGAAGGAAAGATGTTCTCTGCTACCCCTTGTTGCCAGTTTCAAAGGATTTTATTGAAATAAGTCTTCCTAAAATTAAACCGCCTCCTTTCTGTTTCATGTACTGCTAGGGTAAGCAATTTGCACCTTTATTACCTGAAAGTCATGAGACATTTCTCACAGTTTCAATCTCAGCTTTAAATCTGGGTTTGTGAATAACAATTTAAATGGATGAACTCTGTAATTTGGTAGCCTTTCATTCCGAACTAAATAACCTCCAGTTAAGGCAAAAGGCATGTGACCTTTTCATTTTAGAATAGCATGAGATATTTAATATATCATGGTCTTTAAAATTTAAGTCTATTAACATGTAAAATAAAAGAAAAAGTCCACAAAAATGATATGAAATAACAAAGTAGATGTGCTATAAAATGTTAGTTGAGCAGTTCGCTATACTATTAAATTTTTTAATGTTCACTGAGTTTTTCAACCATTTAAACTAAAGCAAAAATTACGATGAACTTGCCTGTATTACAATCCATGAGGTTTGCATGAGCCCACCTCTCAAGTGCATCAAGGCCCCTCTGGATGATATCTCTGCTCTCCAGTATGTCAGCCACACCACAGAGATGGGTGCTGTCAAGAGACTTGCTGAGGGGTTTACTCAATCCCACTCTCCATGTCACCAAATATGTTAACAAGTACTGGCTCTAATACCAGCAGCTAAGGAATGCCACTCATCCCTGTTCTCCACTTGGACATTGAGTCATTGACCACTAATCTCCGAGTGCAGTGATTTAGCTAATTCCTTATCCACCAAGTGGTCCATCTATCAAATGCTTGTTTCTCCACTCTAGAGACCATCTGTCATATGGGACGGTGTCAAATACTATGCACAAGTCCAGGTAGATGACATTAGTTGTTTTTCCCTTATCCACCATAATTGTAACCTCAGCATAGAAAGCCACAAGAGTTTCTAGGCATTATTTGCATTTAGTGAAGCCTTCCTGGCTGTCATCAATATCTTTGCTTTTCATGTGCCTTAGCATAATTTCTAGGATGATCTGGTCCATGATCTTGCTAGTGACAGTAGTGAAATTGACTGGCCTGTAGTTCCCTGTATCTTCATATTTCCCATTTTGAAAATGGTGGTTATTTTTCTCCTTTTCCAGTGAGTGGGACCTTCATCAGACTGCCACAACTTGTCAAATATAATGGATAGTGGCTTAGCCACTGCATAAGCCAGTTCCCTCAAGGGCCCAAGAATGCATCTCTTCAATTTCCAGCAGTTTTTGAGCCCTCAGGTTCCTTAGGTGTTCTCCAACCCAGTCTTCTACAGCAGACCACTCTTACTGTCTCAGAGCCTGCCTTTGCCTTTCGCAACTTTCTCAATGTAGCTACTGCACTTGGCAGTGAAGACCAAGGGCAAAAAGTCGTTGTGTACCTCAGCCTTCTCCATGTCATGCATAAGCACAACCAGCTCTTCTTTTCTCCTCGTTCCAGAGAGGTTCCACAAGTTCTCTGTCATCACCCACACTTTCCTTTTATCACCAATGGACCTATAGATACTTTCCTTGTGGCCCTTCACATCCCTGGCCAGATTTAATTCTGTCAGTGCTTTAGTTTTCCTAGACTGATCCCTGGCATCTTGGACAGTCTTTCTGTATTTCTGCCAGGCTACATGTCCTTCCTCCCACCATCTATAGTCTTCCTTTTTCTGTTTGAATTTGTCCAGGTCCTCATTCATCTGCACAGGTTTTCCGGCATTTTTGCCTGACTCCCTTTTTGTTGGGATACATCACTCCTGAGCCTGAAATAGGTGATCTTTTAGTATTAAGTAGCTTTCCTGAGTCATGTCCATATTACTTATTGAAGCATTTGCTATTCACTCTGAAATAACCACATAAAAATATATGACCTTTATGCAAGACCCGTGCTAAATATTTCACTATTTGATTTAATTTACTACTCTCTTATGTTTTTGATTTCATTATTTTTCTCTTTATTGACTGTTCAGCCATCCTTTCCAGTATCACATATCCTTGGATGGAACTTATATTTGCTTCTGTGGTTATCTCAGAAACAATGACAGGCCAAATTTGCTTTGATTCTTGAAAGGTACGCAAAAGTCTTCCTGATGGCTTTTGTATTTTGTCTTTGTACTGCTCATGACAAAACTGCCTGGTTCCTAATACAGTAACTGAAGTGCTTGAAGGTCTGAGAACTTTGTTTCTGTACTGTGTACAAAAACATCTCAGAAGTTCAAGGTACTGGACGAACGAGAACAGCTTAATCTCTAATTTTTTCATTCTTGAGAAAATTTATGAAGAGTGAGGCAAAATCATGAACCTGTTGGTGTCATAAACAAGCTGTAGTGCAAATATGAAATGAGGTTTGAGTGTCTGCAGCTGAAATTGAACACATTTTGTTACTCTTGAGCTGACTAGAAATTAAATATGAGAACCTGCACTATGATGAAATATTTTCTTCAGAATTCTAAAGAAATTATTTTTAGTTTAAATCAGTTTCAACAAAGCTAACATTTTTTTCTTTAGTAAGAGGCTTTATTTTTATCCATGTTATATTACGGTAATGATATAAGTATAATTGCAAAAATATTTTACCAAGCTTACCTGTGTATCAGCTAACTGAAGGTGCTGAAGTCTTGCCAGACCTGTTGTATTGGATTGGGACAAATGGATTTGCAAATTACTCTTGTATTGAAATACTATGTATTTGGCTTTTATTTTTGGTTTTTGGTTTTTGGTTCTTGGTTTTTTTTTTCAGTTGGTTGGTTGGTTGGTTGGTTGGTTGGTTGATTGATTGGTTGGTTGGGCTTTTTTTTAACACTTTAAACATCCACATATAATAACTACTCTTTTTATTTATTCCAGCTTGGCCTGCAGTAATGGCCTTCTTAAGCACATAGAGCAGGGTTCTTATATGGAATAAAAGCTAATGTTGATTGTAAAGGAAATTAAAGAATAATTAACCTCCTTGAGACACATTCTATCTTCATGCTTCTTTGGGAATAGAATTCAATTCCTAGATATATCCCTAAAAAATGTGCACATTGCATGCAATTAATAAATATATGATTGTTTTTCTGACTTTTTCTATGACTATATGCCTTTCTTTACTTAATTTTATATTGTTGCCTTGTGCTTTCCAGAGGAGAGGCTGTCAATCACTTTCCCATGGAGGGATGAATAGTCACATCTAATTTATTTTAACTAGTGAATGAGCCAAGATGCTCACAGCCAAAAAAGAAATTTTTTTAACTCATTGCACAAACCTTCTCCATAGCAACACTGGCTGTAAGGATAGTTCTAATTTGTGTATTTGACCAGAAAATATTAAAGCATCTGCTTAAAATATAGAAAGCAAAGAGATTAAAAATTAGGGCTTTGAGATGTTCTTCTTGACTTATACCAAATGTTCTCAGAGAATGTTTTGTATCCAGAAAGTCTGTATAAGCAGACATGTGGTGTAAGTTAAAAAAAGCATTAGGCATCATGACAATATCTTTGTTTTGCTTAATAATATATGATACATATTTTTTGTGTGTCTTCAGGAACTCTTCAACAATGACAGCTAAAGTTAGCCAGTGCTTAGAGCTAAAAAGAACAAAGGACAGAGTAAAGACTTGAAAATATGTTCTAGAGAATTTGGTTCATATCCTTTCAAGAATGGCGCCTCTCCAATGTATTTCACTATTTCAAATATAATTACTTGTTATTATGTGCAAAACTGGCCTAGAGATAGGTGTTTTTATGTGTAAAGTGAGTCCTGTGGATTTAGAAAGAATATTTTGTAGCGTATTTTTTAGAAACAGCTTTTAAATATATAATTACTGAAGTTACATCTCAGGTGCTTTGGTTTGGGGGTTTTTGTAGTTCTTTAATTTAAAAAAAAAAATTAGATAAACCATAGCATAACTGCTTGCTTTTCCCACACATTTTCTGAAATAAGTCTCATTGTTTATTCTAAATTGAGTACAAACAAGCATAGGGAAATAACAGACTTCAGGTGCTAATTTATTACCTTTTCTACCCTCAAAGATTAGAAATCATGTTATATTTTCTCTTTCTATATTAAATAATAGTTTATAAATAAAACATTTTTTATTACAAGAAATGCAGTAATGTATTTGGCTGTCCTTAGCAAGTAAGATAACAATAAGCAACAGGTAACGACTTACATTTGTGCACATATTTAGCACTACTCTCTCAGATTCTTGGAGATCATCTTGTTTAAATGGAATTGTGGTATATGCTGATTGAGTGCATATAAAAATGTATACCTTTGGGAGCAGTCACCAAAAACAATTTTAGGTTGAGTGTGAGATCAAATTTTCTAGACCCTTTCTGCAGTACTTGGGGACACAAAGCTCTGCTGCAGGGCGGCTCAGAGTGCTCAGCTGGGGTTCCTCCTCTGGTAATTACATCCAGAAAAGCCTGTTTCTTTCCCTGCATTAGCAGAGATAAGCCTTAAAGATGTGTTATCCATACTCCTGGATAACATTTCTGAATATTCCTGGAGAGGGACCACAAAATGAGATGTGCACTCTTTGCATGAGGTCTTGTATTAAGCCCCTACCCTGCTCAGTAGAAATCAGAATGGCAAAAAGCTTTGCTTTGATTGACCTAATGGACTGGAAGAGAAATCACTCTTCTAAATACCATCCCTTCCTAGGGTAAAACACACACTGCTGATTAACAAAACAAAACAAAGCAACACAACAGAACAAAACAACAAATACCCCAACAAAACCAACAAAAAAACCCCCTCAAACAAAAACCAACACCAACCAGCCAACCAATCAAAAAAACCCCGTCCCCAACCAACAGCTGTTTTCACAGTTTTGTGTAAATTTAGGCTAAGTCCATTTGGACCAACTAATGCTATGTCTCTCACGGGATGTGTAGTGTGTCTGTGTAACTGCCACAGGAAGCCAATCTTCAGAAACTGCTAAGTTTATAAAATATGCAGGGGCAATCCTAAATAATTTCCCTTTCTTCCTTTACTTTTCGTTTTTACTTTTATTTGTGGCTAAACAGCGTTGCTATCTTATTTATTGTTTGATTACTGAAATAAAGTATTCTAAATAAGAGAAAAATATAGTAAGATGTTTAGTTAATTGGGCAATAATTTGTGAGTGCCATCTAGTGTTTTCAACCACAGTCCAAAGAATTTTTTCTACTAAATTAACACTGTACTACAACAAGTGAAGTTCTAAAATTTTGTCTTTGATATAATTGTCTCTTCAGCAGACATTTTCTAGCTAAACATTTTCTAGCTAAACATTGAGGGGTTTCAAAATATTTTTCTGAAGCATAATTATTAGAAAAACGCTTGTAAGGCTTATGTTTCATTTAAAATTTCAGTGATAACTTTATTGTGTTTCTAAAAGACCAGTGTAGATAAATGACTTTATCATTCACATGTGATTATATACGTTAATAATCCAAGTAATCCTATCATCCATACTTTGTCAGTAAGTAAGAGGAAGCTACCAAAAATGGGAGATTGGCAATCAAATGGATAAAATATCATTAAAATATCTGGTTTTAGTAGAAAACAGATATTTTACTAGATGTAATAGTAGAAGTGTAGGATACTTACCTTAGGTTAGGTATCAGTCCTTTTTCACGTAAGTGACCTTATTTTTATATTTTTACCCGCCAATTGTTAGCAATTGAAGCTACTCTTTACCCTCTTTGGAGAAACATATGTTTCTTTTTGATTACTGATCTTCTCAACACAAAAAACAAAAAGTGATTCAACTTGTTTATTGGGATCAGAAGGCACAAAGGATAATTAATTTCATAATTCTTTTGCTCAGCGTTATTAGGTTGGCCACTGACATTATGATTCCTGAAGGAGCTATGCTTTCAGATTACTCAAACCATTGCTCTTGTTTCACTCTTCCTCTGAGATGAAAAAGCATGGAAGAGAAGATTGAAATTAACTCTGTGTTTTTGTTGCAATTTTAACCCTGAGTCCTTAAATTGTCAATTTTTCTATGAAAACATCAAAATTTAACTTAGATGAAGATGGACTAGAAAGGAAAAAGTGCACAGTACAGTGTCAGAATTCCTGTGCTCTGTATTATGCAAAAGTTCCTGTATGTGTAATAGCATGGACAGGACATTACCATACTTTTTTGTAGCTAGCCTATGTTCAAATATTTAAAAGTCACAACAGAACTAGAAATTATTTGAACTATGTATGTGCTAGAAGCAATGTATTGATTTATTTTATAGTTCTTGGAATTGAAAGTATTTATACACAAATATGCAGTTACTTATATTGCATTTTATATATATATATATGTCTACATGTAAATATGTGTGTATATATATGTATACATATATATAAGTGTGTAAGTTAATGTGGGACAGGAATTGCTATTAGGGGAATGGTCAAGACTTACCAGTAGCAGGCCAGTAGCAATCCTGATCACTACATAAATAAAATAGTAATCTCTTAAGAATTTTCTGCTAAATTCTCTGTGCAGATATAATGCCACAGATCCCATATGAGTCATCTCAAGTGACAGGATATAGCCATGGAGATCACAGTTATAAGGTCGGAGTGCCGTTCAACAAGGGCAGCAGGATCACAAATTTTCCAGTGTTTTCCTTTCTCTGTGTGGATGTTTTATTCTTCTTTACCTCTTTCCTAAAGAAAAAAATGTGATCTTCCTCTTATTCAGGTAGTATAAACCTAAAATTAAGAATAATATCTTACTGGACCATCTGAGAAGCCATATTCTTATGGCTCAATTTTTTTCTAGTTCATCTAAATAATCATTTTGTACAAAATGGAGCTTATTTGATTGAAAACAGTGGAAATACTCCAAATAAGGTCACAGCTCTTTGACAAGGAGGTGGGAAATCTGAATTTTGTCACTTCAATATGACATTGACCTGGGTATTTTGACAACAGACTGTCCATACAGAATGGTTGCACCAATTATTTATTTCCTTTAATGATTTTGCATAATTCAATAGCTAAATTAATTCAAAGCAGTGAGCCCCAAAGATATGTATATGGTAAATATTTCCACAGAAAATGGACATTTCAGATATGGTTACAATAGTGAAAGAAGCTTAATGAATCTAGATCTGCCACAGACAATGGTATGAATCAGGAAGCAAGCTGAAAACAGAACTGACCATAAACTACTTCTTAGCAAACCTATTTTTATTAAACTTGCTTGACACATTTGATCTGAAACACAGTTTCCGAGATGCTGAAAATGCATATTTGGAGGTGTGTTAATTGTTTATTTACTGAGAAAGAAAATGTTAGCTTTTTTTTTATGAAATATACAGCAATCTTATAAAAAATTAAAAATAAAAATTGCTTACCATAACCCACGTACATTTAGGAGTCTCTACTAATCAAAATTATTACTTTATTGGAATTTTTATTTTCCTTAGAGAGTGGCATTTAAAGCAAATTCCATTGTGCGTGTTAAATGGAATTTAAGATCATTTGGTTAAATGTCCAAACCAAATAAAATTACACTAAACTAGCTTAATGAGCCTTTTAAAGTTTCTGAAAAAAAAACCCAAAACCAAACAGCTAAGCCACTGAACTAAGCAGCAAATGAGGTAATAGCAAAAAACATTTTCTGATATTATTTATGTACTTCGATTAAGAGGTTTTTTTACTAGGTTATTTTGTGGTGCTATTGATTGCAGAAGAAATTTTTAGAAGTAATTCAGTCTAGTTTTTCTCTCCTATGTAGCCTTAGTTTTGCTTGCAGCTAATGGAAAAGCTTATATAGTGCCAACTTCCTGAAGAACACTTAATTCTGAAAGGTTCTGGAAGGAAAAGTGTCAATGAGTCCTATGCAGCATACTGTTATCTCAAAAATTGTCAGATTGTAGCAGTAATAATCTTTAAAATATATTCTGTAAGTACCTGAATCTGATGGTATCTTTTCCTGTATTTTTCAAGTAATGTCTTGCTATTTTTGATTTCTTTAAGTATCAGAGTGAATAGAATTATGAGATTAGACTTTCCAAAAGCAGTTTAACACATGCTAAACTTCAAAATTCTGAAGAACAACTGTGACAAAAACTGCTTGTTTTACAGATGCTGTTTCTCCACTTCCTTTTTTAGGGGGAATTAGCTTTCTTTTGCTTTTCTTGTCTCTCCTTAATGACAACATCTGAATCATGTTCCCATCTTACTACCTTCACTATTTCCTAACATGATAATGTATTTGGCCAAAGAATACATTCAATTCATAATGGCAGAGAAAGGAAGACAAAAGCCACACTAGCTAATGGAAATATTTTAGTTTGCTTTTGGGTTTGTTTTTTTTGTGTTATTTTAATATTTTTTGCCTTCACCCTATCTAAATTTTAAAATGCTTATTTCTAGTATGGCTGTTTAGTAAAGAGTACATGTGTCCTTCAAACTTAAAACAATGTACTCTATCATGGTGGCAGATGAAATTGCATAAATATCTTAGTCATTCATTGTCAGCAAAATGAGGACTGATAAAAGGTAACTGGAATAGCTATGAAACTTCTTAAATGTCTTTTTTTTCCTCTCACGTGGAAGCGTGATTACAGTGTAAACCAGGTACAAGTTTTTGAAGCTTCAGAAATGATGAATTCTTACTTCTCACTATTACTATCTTTTAACACCTTTTCTAGCACTTGGAATGTTTTCTCGATAATATGAAAATGGTCTGATGAGGGGGGGTGAAAGCTGTGTGCAGTCTTCACAGCTGGTGCAATGTACCAATGTGCCTTGTTGTCATCTGCCCACACTCAATTAAGAAGCAGCTGGTTCATTCTTGTATTTACACAGGACACAAAAAATACATACCTTTGATTTTTTTCAATCTGTGATAAGATGCTTCCTCCCTCACTTCAAAAATTATTACTGTGAATATTAAAAGTACCCACACTAAAATGCAGAGCTCTGTTTAAGAAACAAAATACATGGTTTAATGGTATAAACATGTAAACAGATCAGCTGTGTTAACAGAAACTTCTATTCTTAAGGAATGTATTTTGATATTCTAGCAGATAAAAAAATATGCATACTATCTGAATTGCTATTTTAACATTATTTGTGACATTTTACAAGTAAATTTATTTCTCTTAAGAAGCTTGGAAAATGTGTGCATATTTTGATTTCTGATCAGTGAGGAATACAAAATCTGAGACAATGGTTTTTTATTTAAGCTAATTCTAGAAACTTGGTCTATTGTGCATTCATCTTCTCAGTTTGTGTGTGGATACGAGCAAAGAATATTAATAATATAATTTATCTAGGAAAATTCTAAGTTATGACTGCATCACCCTATTGGCTACACAGATACATGTGATAAACTCTAAATTTTATCCTTTTGTTAAAGCTCTCTTGAAAGAATGTCTTATCCATACTGTAAGCTTTCATGCACATGTATATGGTATGTTCCAGCACAAGTTCAGTCTTGTTAGTTGCGTCATTGATTTAAATTTGTGACTGTTGCCAAGAATCATGGCGGTCAGTAACAGAAAAGATTTTATTGTGCTTCGTATGGTTTCCCCCGAAAGAAATTACAAGATTTGTTATATAAAGAACTCTCTAGTAACTGAGTTATCACCCTAGCATTAATCCCTACCTAATAAATTAAAGCTGGAAGTAGAACATATTAATACTTACTAAACTATTTTTAATACTATTGAAAGCTTGACCTTTAGAAACACGGGTGATTTTTATTGATGTGTTTTTTTGCCGTTGTTGGGCTTTTTGTTTGTTTGGTTTTGAATAATGATATCAGGACAAGATCCAAGCCTTTTTTCAGAGATTTTTAAAATCAGTTTGAAGTGGCAATGTGTAGAATACTTGTTTCAAAATGCCACAGAACTCATGTATTTCCTCATCTTTCCTATATCATAAATGAATTAGCAGAACTATTTTATCATTATACCAGGTGCACTATACCAGGTCTTGGCACTGCTAGGAATTTATCATTAATTCCATAGTTTCAAAACCAATCCATATGACAACATTTTATTAGAGAAAATTAGAATAATTATTTGCATAATGTGAATAATAAGATAAGTAATTGGAGAACAGTGAGCTCAAGCATGAAAATCTCCCTCTTTCCTAGATTTAAAAGTAATTGAAGTTTTTGTCTGGTTCTTAAGTTTGAATATTGTGAAATTGTGAGTAAAAAGAGGAGAAAATAAAATGTTTTCTCCTTCAAGAAAATGTTATTAATAAATAATTTTAATGGAAATTAGTTTTATTTTGATGTATCTAAAAAGTTTGTCACTTCTGCAAGGACCGCCTATTGCCCAGCTCATTCCATGACAGCAAGGACAAAATCATTCAGTGGTATTGTTTGCTCACTCTCTGTGAAAATGGAACATTTTGAAAACATTTGCTTAGGTGCAAACAGGCTTCGTGTTCTGACTCAGATGAGAAGACAAGAAAAAGTGGTATGGATGTTAGCAATTCCCTAAAGTTCACAACTGAGAGAGAGAAAGGAACTGAAGCGTTTTGTTTGCAAGCATTCTGATACCTGAGCATGGTTTACAAAATACCTACCAAACTTCAACTTGCATGCTAAGCTTCCAAGATGTAGCACTCAATCTTGCCATCTACATATCCTTAGGAAACAAAGCCAAAATCGCATGGAGAGCTCAAAATTACCCATAGTGGGACAAATATAAGTGCCAAATTGCATAACAATATGTTGTACCAAAAGCAAACAGAATGACACTACCTGAGTATTAACCATCCAGAATTAAAAAGGGCATAGAAGTACTAAGCAAAAAAGTTAGGGGAAACACAAAGGACACTTTCTCTTTTTTTTGTTGTTTTTTGTTTCTCATGTTTTTGTTTTCAGCATGGTCTGCCATTGAGATAAAATGTATTTTCTGCTAAGGAAGGCAAGGAGAGTGTGAATTATGAAACAGATAAGAGGCTACAAAATCAAAGAATCACAAATCAAAGAGCTGCCAAATAGCAAGCAGCTACCCCTGAGAGCAAGAATTACAATCGAGTTCAGTTTGTAAAATCTTTGGTACAGAAAGCTGTTGTGCTTGGGAAAAGGGTGAATATTTCTCTAAAAGATTTTTTTTTTCCAAAAATGATGGAAATTAGTTTTATTTTTATGTTGATTTCTTTAGATGTGAAGGGAATAAAATTGACAGGACTTTTTGCCCTCCTTAAGTCTTTTGAGCAAGCATGAGCAGCTACACACCAAGCTGAATATATATAATACAAAAAAATCGTGAAGTATCTGAGTGTACTATTAGTCAAATTAACACCTTGCTGTGTAAAAAAATTCCATTTGCAGACACCTATTTATTAAAATTTAATAAGGTTTCTATGTCTTAATAAATAACCCAGATACAAAGTTATGTTCACAAAGCTACATGAGTATTTTATTTTAAGGGCTAAAGATTGGATTTTTTATTTGGCAGGTAAGATGGTGTCTTAAGAAAGCTGTCATGGATTTGAAATGGTGTTTTTTCAATGCTTTAGTATTTCTTTTCAGCATTGCTATATAGAAGTAGCTTGTAACATACGCAATTTTGGCCAGAGTTTAGCTTTTAATGATTGAAAACCAGATTGTTACTGGGATTTGAGAGGGTATTGAAGTCCTCTAAAGATATCCAAAAACATATTAGTCAAGACTACACTCTCAACTAAGACAAAAAAGGGCTCTGGTATGAGTGTTCTCTGTCAGTTCCTCTGGACCACATGACCTGGAATTTTTATGTAATCTGTAACAATCTTACGCATTGAATTGTACTTTGTCAGTCAGTTTCATTTATCCAACATGAGTTTAAGTCCCTCAGGGTTTGTTGGCTTCTTTCTTCTGTCTCCTGCCTTTGTTTTCCAGTTACACTTCATTTGTCTGTCTTAGACAAGACAATTATATTCCACTTTAGGTTGCATTCTCCTGTCTTTGTTGATGCTTCTATCTCCCCAGTCTTTTCCCAAATTAAAATATTTCCCTGAAGTTAGGAAGATCAACCACTAACAAGGTTAACCAGCTTTATACTTTACTTCATTGCTCTCCTAGCATGATCAAGAAAAACTTTGCCCCTTCTTTTTAAATATTTTTCATGGCCATTTCTTCCATAGTGTTTCTGGAGAAAATGGGTTTTAGTAAAAAAATGTGCAATAAGCACACATGTATCACTTTGTTATAATGTTTTGGCAAGGATTTAGAATAACACTGGTTCGGGTTTAAAATGAGAAAGCAAAGATTCAGTTTGATAAAGACAGTTTGATGATTTACTGAAAGAAATCTGTGATTTTGCAGCTTTAATGCATAAGGATCCTAGTATTTTGTTGAGATTTTAATATTATATTCTGTGCTAGAATGCATAGAAATGTGTGGAAAGAGTTTTTGATCTTTATGTGGAAGTGAAATTCAATAATATTATTTGAAAAATAATGCATAGTCTTCTTTTTGGGTCCATATTACACTACAAAAGACCTTTTTTCCCAGAAGATTTTAAAAAGTATTTAAATTAAAACCAAATTTCATTTAATCTCCACTTTTCTTAAGTATTTCATGTGTGACTTTAATATGATAATTTAAATTATAAATTACATGTTCAAAAATATTGATTTTTCTGTAATTGACTGGTTTTCATTTTCTATGTCTCTAAGTAATCTGATAAATAAGACATTTTTATGCTAAAAGGTCTTGTCCAGCTGCAAAGTTTCTTCTTGACAGACTTAATGAGTTACTAGATTTTTCTCTTGATAACAAGTATTGATCTCTGAGATTTCCAATCATACAACTCTTTTAAATTATCTTCATTTAACACCTGACTGTTTATATGTTCAGTGACAGGTAAAGGCAAGGATTAGAAGGGGAGGAAAACATGAGTGTAACTTGCCGGGAATGCTACACATACATGAATAAAGGTGTATATGATTGTATGATTAGATGTATAAAGATGGGAGTACATATAAAATCATAGTAATTCTGTGTATACATAAGTATCCACAATGCACATAATTAACATATAAAATTGATTTGGATTCTTTCATTGTCATTGGAATGTAATTTAACATTACTCATCTCAGCATTAGCTTAGTCTAGGTTACTTGTCTCAGAAGATCATTAGTTTCACAAGGCTAGCCCTTTCTTCCTTGGCAAATCAACTCAATAGCTCAATCTATGAAATGTATTCCTTTTTTTTTAGTACAGAATTAGATACAATTAGTTTTGTGGTTTATTCCAGCATGAAGAGTCTTGGTGGTCCTTATGTGACTTGATGGGTCTTCCATATTTCAGAGAAAATCATATGAAATTTTGCTGCTAAAGCTTTGAAAACTTAATATCATGGCGGGAGCAACTGAGTCAGCATCTTTTTTTAAGGGAGAAAAAAGCACCTCTTGAGCTGTTAGAATGATGTTATTCTGATGAAAACAGTTCTTGGTTGCTCTTTATTTCTTATATTATCACTAAAGACACGCGTCCAGGAAGCCTACTGTGAATCAGTTTAAATTTGAATAAGTCATTATGCACCAGTAGAATGAAAGACCATTAGTGGAAAATGTGCAAGCTTGTAAATATAGTCATTCATATGGCATCCTGGGCTCACTTGGGACACACAGGACAAAGTCTGCTCTGACTCTGGGTGTACTCTTGGGGATCCTATGTTGTGTCCTGCCCTCATCTCTGACACCAGCATTGCTTGCCATCTTCTTTGTGCCTGTGGAAAATACCCTTTATTCAGGCAGCTTGACAATAGAAACATTGTCATTTTAAAGAACAGTTGTATTATTGAAATCAAACAAACAAAAACTCAACCAAGCAAAAAGTAAACACAAAAGTCCAAAAGACAATTTATGTATACCTGTTTTGTTTGTACTGTAGCCTCAATGCCTTGGATTTGCCTGAGTTCCATGTGAAGCCATTTCTTATACGTCTATCTTATCAAAAGTATCCTGCCATTCTTAGCTAACCACAATGCTTGTAATGCTAATCCTTCAGGAATCAGTTGCACTCTGAATTCCTTCCAACCCATGTCCTCAAGCAGTCATTGTTCTTTTCATCCACTATTACCTTAACTCACTCTTGAACTCCACTTTTCAGTCTGCTGCTGGATTGTGGTTGCTGTCTCTCTCTTGGGAACAATCAGTCTGAAATACCCACTAAATATATATTTGTCTGTAGTCTTGTTGATTCTCACGGGTAAATCTCTTATTTTCCTAGGAAAAAAAAAAAAAGTCTTTCCTTAGCTCCTGCTGAATTGTGACTCCTACAAAGGTCTTACTTGCTTTGTGGATCCCCTCCCTCTCTCCTGCACCTCCTTCACCCCCTCACCTTTTTGTAATTGATATTTTTACAGCTTCCATGTCTTCAATTTCCATTTTATTGAAATAACGTGTGAATAAAATGTTAGATCAGATTATACCATCCAGTTTAATCAATGATGAACTTAAAATCCAATTAAAAGATCAGTTTAAAATACATTTTGTTTGAATGCCAGCTACCAAAAGAAGAGTTTTAACTAATGAGATATGATGATTAGGTAATATTTTGACTACCAAAACATTCCATTTAACTAAAGACCATCTGTATACTTATACCAATTACAATGGAATCTAGCGATAGGAGTGAATCCAACAAGTTTATAGTTTTAAATAAAAACATGATTTAAGAAGTTGCACTTTTTTGTACTTTTTGGTAGTAAAACGTTGTGTAAACATTGACAAGTTCAGACTTCAGCTATGCATAACCTGTTTCATTTTTTGTAAAACAGTCAAAAATCCTTCTATCAAAATAGTTTGCAAATATGAGCATTTCTATTGACTTCAGTAGTAATGCCTGCAAGACTATCAATCTGACAGACTTTTAATTATTAAAGACAAGTAAAAGGAAAGAAAAATGACACCACAACACTTGCTTTTTCTTTTGGCAGAATTCACTACTGTTAGTTTTTTGTTTACCTGGGGAAAAACTTCAGCTTCTGAAAATAATTTGAGATAAATTAAATTGTTATTGCTTTAACAAGTATATACAAAACTGGAGGAGGCGTGAACGTAAAATAAATTCTGGTTTATTCTGAGTATGTGCTAGTAACAGTAAAATGTCTTTCACAGCCTCTTTAAATTTTGCTAAGTAATTCAAGTCCATCTATAAAAACTGGGAAGTGATTTTAGCCAGCATTAAATACAAAATAAAACAAGACAACTAAAATAACAAAACAATCATCCACTAACAGCTAAATTTACCTTTAACCTTGTGCTGATTTTTGAAATTTACTAATGAAAATAATTTATTATTAATAACTTCATAGTCTAATTCAAGTCTGATTTAATTTAATTTCTGTACTTTTGAAGATGAGTTTCACATTAACGGAAATGTCTGCCTTTTTTAGTCATGAAGCAAAGTTCTAGGAATCACTGTTATAAGAGATACTAAAGTGCAGTTTCTCTCCCCTGTGTTTTCCCGTGCAAATCACGGACTAAAAATCCAGTATGGGTTAAACTAGATGCACTTCTTTTCCTCTTGTAAAATAAGAGAGCTGATCTAATTTGTCTTACTGAAACTGAAATTCTTCTGAACAAAAATTTCTAGCCTTCTAGCTACTTTTAAACCTCCGGACTCCTTGGGTTTAAAATTTACAGACTAAAAAAAAAAAATCTCTGAAGTCTATGTTATGAAGAGGCGTTGTTGGACCTAAATGATGCATAGGTGAAGCATAATATATCATGTTGACTGCAGAATATCAATTCTGCAGGAAAGATTTTTTTCATTTTTACACATTTCACGGCAGCCTAGTTCAGATCTTGTACCTGCTCTGTCCATTGCATAGTATGCACTTGTCACCTTTTCAGGAAATAGATTTTTATGGGACATTTTAAGTAGTTTATCTAAAACCCAGTTTATATAGAATATCTTTACATATGTCTGAACTGCAGATAAAAAAAGATACATCGAAGAAGGAAGCTGTTTACAATCGGTTTTGTAGGTTTGTTTAAACTGCTTCAACAGTATTGCAGTTTTAATAGTCCATCTTATCTCAGAGCAGTCAGTTGCCTTCTATTATAAAGGAGTTGGCCATTTCTTTTGTGTCCAATTCTCCGAAGTAAGAACCTTTAAATGTACCACTGCTTTAGAATTTAAGTTATAAAGAAGTTATTAAAGAATAAATAATTTAAAAAATACATTTACCTATACTGTGAGAAAACCTGGAATACCTACCCATTACTACGCTGTGGAATAAGGTATTTTCTGTTCAAAGGAAAACAACAATACTTCTAAAAATACTTTATAATGAGTAGCATTTATCATAGTGAGTATTCCAAGTCTGATAAATACCTGAACTGCAAAGTTTCTTTCAAACAAAATGTCACTAACTTCAAGGGAAAACACTGTAGTTCTACACTTGACACCTCAGAGCAAGTAAGCTAAAGAGAAGTAAATTATACTAGGCAATAATAGTAATTTTTCTCCAACAGATATATGCTGCAGTTATGTAGTAAAAGGCCAAATAAGTTCTTTAGAGTCCTTTACTAAAGGGGAAAGAAATCCTCATGTTCTTTCAACAAAATCCATATTAAATTTACTGAAAACAAAGCTTGATGAGTTATTTGCAAAATTAATCAAATAGAAAGAAAAAAATAAATGTCAGTTCAAGTGAGAAATCATACTTTGTCTCAACTGAGACCGGTGTATAGAGCACATAAAACAGATTAGGGTTCATGACAAGTTTAGACTACCACACACACTGGAACATCTTTCCCAGTGGAATGATTTTATGTGTGACTAGTACTTAGTACTGATCTGGTTTAATCCTTATGAATTCTTATTTTTGTTCTTTTTTGTTTAATAACTCAGAAATCAGAGCACATTATCCTGTTAGAAAACGTTTCAGTGTTCTAAATTATATTCAACTATTTTTTGGTGGGGAAATCCTAGGTAAATATATAATCTCTGTGTTCTATTTTCTTGACAGAATGGTCTTTTCTTTCACCTTTTTTTTTCCTTTTATAATTACTTGTAAGGCATTGTAAAAATAATCCTATTAATCTGATTTGTAGCAGTATGTGGTTTTTTCTGCGGTCTGAGAGCTCATGGCAAGTCGATTAGGCATGAGTTATCATGTCCCAGTTGATGTATGTATTTGTCTGGTAAAAGGGGTTCCTTAGCATTTCAGAGATGAAAAGAAGAAATGCTACTTTCAGTATAGACAGTTTTTCATTTCCAGACCTCTATAAACTCAGTAATAATTCAAACTCTTTGCTGCTGATTTCACAGCACAGAATGTTGTAGCTTGTTATCCTCTCTGACTTAGATACCTGAGAACCTGACATTTTGTACTGGACTCACAGAGCTTCTGTCCGTCTCATACCATGACAGAAGCCCAAAACCTAAATATAAGTCTTCAAAACTACTACTGCAAAAACATTGCATATTTTTAAAGGACACAGCACCAGAGCTTTGCTGATGGACTCTATTAAAATGCTCCATGTTAAACATGTGCACAAAGTGTTTTTGCACAACATTGCATCTCTTTCTGTGACCATGTTCTCTGTATCCAAAATCTCATCAAAACTGTCAAAGTGCATGTTTTCTCAGCTGTTCCCAGACTTTAATCTGCCATCTCCGTTCCAGCAACATCATCTGGGCCAAGGCCCACTGAGAACTCATTTGAAAATGGCATTGATCAACACCTCTACCTGATAGTCTTATAACTGTTGTATTGACTTGGAAGAAATAATATTCAGGCAGTAATACACAATTTTTGCTTCAGGAAACCTGCTCTTCATGTCCACATTGTATCCAAACTGTACCTAATTGCAATAGTGGTGATCAGGTTTCATGGACATACAGAAGACTACCTATGGTATTTGGTTGCTGCTGTTGAAACAACTACTTAACTGCTAGTCCAAATTCATATAGGAAGGGAAGACAGTTGTGAGGTAGCCTAGAAAAGTCTTTAGAATTCGTGTCATCATTGCAGGAGCTGGCCAGCAGTTCTGGAAACAATTTGCATGAGACAGAAGATTGCAGCACACCTTTTGAACATATATACTGTAAAGTATCCATTTTGGAGCAGATAGATAAACTTGATAAGGTTACCTTTTCAGAAATTTTATTAGCATTTCTTATTTTCCTTGTACTATCTCTTTTCTTCCTTTATGAGAAATAATAATATGAGTTTAGTTTACATGGCGGATAGTTAAGGGGTAATTATTTAATTACATTAATTAGAGTCTTCTTAAAATCTCATCCCTTATTAGACCTGTCACCTTCCTCAGAAAACAAATTTTCTTCATAAATCAATTCTGCATACCTTGTGGCAGTGCTTATTATCTAAAAGACAGATGATCTTATAGTTAAAGGAATCACATTTTTGTAGAATAATTAATCATATAGCAGCTTGGTAGTTCCTTTTAGTGCTTTCATGTTGCTTGGTGATTTTGAACTAAAAGGTTATTTTTAAACTGAAAATCTGTTTTTCTGAAGAAGCAATATTAAAAAAGAATAAAGAAATCAGATGGATGTTAGCATTAATCTGATTTACCAGCAAAAGTTGTTGGAATGTAGATTAAAATCAAGGTCATTCTTACACAGAACATCTATCACACAGTTTACTTCCTGTTAAACCAAATTACAAGTGTTATAGTAATATGATCAGATATTTTCTGTATTTCCTCAGATATTGTTTAGATATTTTATTAAAAACTTTATGAAGAACCAACATAGAATAAAAGAGTTGGAACATGAGAAGGGTCTTAAAAATGTGCTGCTTTTTTGCTTATTATACTCTATAAGAATAACAACTGGTCACTGTTGGACTTTAGTAGAAATTTAAAAGTCCAGTTTTTATATGTAAATTAAAAGAGAGAACTATAATAACAAACTTTAAATTGTTTTGTCAAATAAAGTACACAGAAATTGTCATTAAAATACTAAAATGGTACTTTTGATAATTAAGCATAAAATAATCAATTGAGTAACCATATAGTTGATTTTTTATGAGTGTCAGTTACAAGAAAGAGCAAAAACTAAATGAAATTTTGAGATAACCTGATCCCTCTTAAAAAATAAAAATATAATAATAAAAAAAAGCCACTCTTTCAACAATTAACCTAGGTGTATTTCTGAACTTCTGACAGGCTTCAGAAGTCAGGTTTTATAAGCACAGAAATTCTTGATGATACCCCATTGTTATTCCCTTCAGAAACATTCTCATGGGTTATTTACTTTTTTCTCTCTATTTACCTTATTAATACTTTTTGTGTGAAGGTAGGAATATTTTGATTTTTCTAGGATTTATCAGTATTCCCTTACTTGGCCTGACTGAAGTCCAGAACACAACAGTTATGCATTAACCTGAAAACAAAAGTTGAAAGTCCTCTGAGTGGAATACAGACTGGGAACAGACACACATTATTCAGAACAAATAGTGCCATAGAGGACATAATTCCACACTTACTCTGTGATCATCATATATCCTTAATAATGACAATGATAGTGAATTATTAGGATCTCCTTTCAACTCTTACCTACTCAAGATACTACATGGAAACCATGGCTGGGCTGACTAGCTATAATTTAATCTAATCCGCAGCTATAGTTAAATGAGTTCTACTCTCTTGATAAAGCCACTTAGCATGGCAGGACTGTGTTTCAGGTTTAATTGTTACCTTTAAAATGAAGAAAATCAAATCCTAGTCTATAGCTATCATTCAAGCCTACTCATTATTATCTTCCCATACCTGTTATCGTCCTATTGGTTGTCATTTGGTATGAAAATATTTAATTCTGACATAGTTTTTCCCATAGGAGAGAGAAAATAGCTACATTTTATGTTGGCATAATTCAGTGAAGCAGAAGTTGATATATTTGTATTCAGAAGTCTTTTTTTGAATAATACTGTTGCCTATAAAGTTCTGGTATGTTAAAAATACTTGAAATGTTTTTTTTCTTTTTGTATAATTACTAATTTACCTTTTCAACACAGAAATTTAGGATAATCAAACATAAGTATTATGGGTGGCTTGATAAACTGAAAAAAATTACATACGAATAAGTTATTTGGTATTTTTCTGTATGAGTTGACTTGTGGAACTGTCAGGAATGGGAATGGGAAATAAAACTGAAAATCTCAGGGTGTGTTCCCTAATTTCACATTAATTATACAGAACTTAGCTCGCAAATTAGTTGTCTTAAACCTCCCTGGTTGTCTATAGGTTCAAATTTTCCCACTGCAGGGTTTTTTAGGTTTATGACACTGTATAAAAGCACATTACTTCACCAAACACTTCCAAAACTTTGAAACCTTGGAGCTTTCAATCACTTTCAGCTTTTTTTTTTTTTGTGATGGAATTTCATATCAGTCTTTTTTCTTTCACCTTTTCTTCATTCAGTTTTGATTTTTAATTTAGAAGACTGAACAACTGAATTATATTTGAAATAAAATTTGGTAGGTACTGAGCAAACCTCAAATCTTCATATATTGGAAGCTGAATGGGTTACTTCTGCAAATATACCTGTGTAACCATCTGGATAAAAAAATACATACATGTATATCTGTATTTTTCTGTACAAATATGTATGTAAATAAATTTTAATTTCATTCAAATTCGCAAATTTTGGTTTTAGGTGTGATCAGTCACAAAGAAGAGTTAAATCTACTACTCTGTATTTCCCTTTCCCCTCTACATCCCAACTAGGTCCCTGCTGTTGGCAATAGCAACAACAAAAGAATGCTTCAGTAAGATAAACTTACTGCACAGAAACTAAGGCAGAAATAGGAACAAATAACTAGGACAGAAAGCAACACAGACCTTTTTTTTCTCAGCAGCAACCTACTCCTAGGGGGGATGTAAACGAACTTTGGAACTGTGGTCCCTGGGAAGAGAACAATAGCAACAATTACTCACCAAAAGACATATCATTAAAAGAAGTTTCTTATTTTCTTCACAGAAAATCTTTGCTGAATGTGATATTCCACCAGTATGGGAAAATATCCAGTATAAATGCAGTTAGCAAAAATTTTAATTTCCATAAAATAGTTGCAAAAATAAAAAGTAGTTTGTAATTTATTTTCATGGGTTCTTTGAACAGATTCTGCAGTCAGCATAAAAAGACATCATAAAATTCTATTAAAAAGGATGTGGTTTTTATGGTTTACATTACTGTGCAGAAGATGTTTTCTTCCTTTTTCATTTGTACATTTATTTCCATTTCACCTCTGAATGAAGATGTTTGCACTGACTTAACTGGCCATGGTTCCTAAAGTCTTCTAGGCTGCAGTGTCTTCTGCTATTCCAGGAATCAGCAGGAATTTTATTCAGCAGTCCTCAACTGAAAACAGAAAATGTTCATCATATTACTACTGAGCAGGTTGATTTAGGCAGCTTAGGCATCTCTTTCAGTGGCACCATCAGATGAAGCAGCTCATCCTTTTCTCCCTTTTTTTGCTTGGTTCACCACACAGTCCAGCAAAGAACATGCCCAAAAGCTTATTACTGTATCAGAGAAGCTGTCAACAGTCAAAAAAATAGGAAGGTCTACTGCTAGGACTGATAGAAGTAATCATAGCACAAAAAGAAAATAAATGCATTATCTTATTGGTAAAGACGTGGCAGCAATAAACCCATGTTAAGTATTGTTAGCCTGAAGAGTCATATTTTGCTCTATTTTTATATGCACTTATTTTAAAAAGTCATAGTCAAGTATTTGATGAAAAATATGCTGGGAGTATACTTTTTTACTACTTATGTGTATGGATAGTGTTGAGATGTAAAGTATAGTCTAGAACAGTCAATGAAAGAAGAATGAATGTTGTAGCATAGGCTTCAAGGTTTTTGGAAACATATTTTTCAGGGAGAAAAAGAATGAGATCCTTTCTTTTCATCAACCATCTCTATGTACAAGAATGCCTCGTGGTTAACAGAGAAGCATCCTGTGAGGCAGAAGTAAACAATAATTACAGTTTTAGATTTAAAATATATCACAGCAGAAACTATGCTGAAAAGTAAATAATCTTCCTGTGTGAACAGTGTTATGAAATAGCCCAGTCATTTCATTAAGTGTATGCTTTGATTGTGTAATGAACATCAGATCTGCTGCATGAGTGTATTCTGATCAATATATTATGGGTGTAGATTGGTGAAGCTTAGGGGAGTTTACACTTTGCAGTTCTAAGTTGAAGCATGCCTATATTATTGAAAGTAGATATTTTTATTTTTAGTAGAAAAGTATTCATTGAAGTGATATTCAGTTGTAATTTTTATTATTCTTCAGCTCCTGCTATTCCAGCATGAAGGTTTTACATGCTGCTCTATATAATTACACTAAACAAAAAATTCAGACAAAAATTCATGTTTTCATCTACAAAAAATGCTAAAAAGGATCTTAGTAATCAAATGCACTGCAGGTGAAAAACAAATACAATTGCGTATGAATATGCCACAATACAGTTGTACTGCCAAGACAACGGGAAGTAAATGGAAAAACATATCAGAGTACCAATAACAGACTCTGTAATTTATGTAGAATACGCCATTCTGCCATCTTTGCAAAGATCTACACTAAAACTGACAGTAGGTAGCAAGATAAAATTTTCTCTCACTAATACATTTCCTGAATTAAATCCTATTTTGATTTGATGGGCTTTGGAACCAGCAAATGGTACCATATATTCCCTGTGTGGGGGATGAAAGGAATTTTCTCCAAGTATAATATTGCTTGGAAGTTTTCTTAACTGGCAGAGTTGTCTGTGAACATCCAGAGTTCACTTGATTCTCTCCAGATTTTTTCTTTCCATGTACACAAGAGGGACAGAATCCTCTTGACTCTCTCGTGGGTATAAATCAGAGACAGAGGTTTTTGGAGAAAGTGGGATTAAGGCACATCTATCTTGGCAGCGTGGCATGTAACAGAACTTTAATCAACATTCACTTTTTACTCTTCAGAGGAACATATACAGGGCACCTACCTGCTCTGAGATGTGTCAAAATGACAGCTGATCACCTTGACTTGTTAAGGTTATGGTATCTGGGGATCAAAAGCATCCATTCCTCTGCCTGTTTCCTGAACAGAAATAATAAAAGAGGTAATAGAAAGAGAAGCATCATTATTTTCACAAGAATATTTTCATGAATTTCTATTATGTACATAAACAGGAACATTAATGTAGTTTGATGGGTTAAACAAATAAACCTTTGCTTAAAGCATTAATACAGTTTTATAAAAGTATCAATAAATAATTCTATTATCATTGGAGATAAAAATAATATGATTGTACTTGGTGTTCTTTATGAATATTCATCCACAGAAGTAGCACACACAGAGATAAATGATTTAAACTTGGAACAAGACAAATTTATTAATGCATTTTTAAGGAACTCTACTTTTTAAATTTTATTTATCTATTCTAAGATGGCTGATCACATTTCTATCATTGGATATTTCTGCTTTATTATGCCTCATTTTGGAAATATGATGTAATGCAGTTGAAGTATTTAGTTTTGACATAATTCATGTATTTTCAGAATTATTGGTTTGAAAGAAAGCATCACCTACTGAAGTAGGCTGTGTTTATAATATCCAAAATCATAAACATGGTGACTTCTAGGCATATACTTTGAAGCTGAAGAGAGGATAGGTCTGTGTCTTAGGCTAGGTATTTGCTGTGCAGACAAATGATTCACTCAAGCCACCTATATGTGTTTAAAGAAAAATTAAATCAGACTGTTATTTAAGATGGCTGTATGTTTCCACAAAATATTAAAGAATAGGACAAAAGGAGGAACCACTAAATTTTTTTAAAATTAATTCTTAGTGCATGCAGGCCACTTATGGAATGATGTATATGTATAAAAACATAATCATAAAATAATTCAGTATTTCCTTCATTAATTATTATTAGAACTGTTACTAATCAAAACAGACATACTGAGGAAATGTAACTGAAGGCAATTTTGATGAGGACATTTCTTACCAAATTCAGATTACTTTTTACCATTTAATGAAAGCAAAAGCATTGTTTAGATTAAACCATGGCCGCATGAGTATAGCTATTTGATCAAATAGATTGAATGCTGTCGGCTGTCTGTGAGCATCATCCTTCAAAAGTCACTGCAGTGAAGATTCTACAAATCCTTTCTAATAGGAAATAAATCTCAAACAAATCATAACTTCCTGTGAATTATCTGACTCTCTGTAAGTGTTCCTAAATTTGTTACCATTTTGCTATTTGTTTTTCTGTTCTTAGTAGAAGAGGACAAGAAATAGATGATTTTCAGTTTGGTCTTCTCTGGGCTGAAAGTTGATAAAGTGTGTGCTGTCTAGTAAAATCGTGTTTAATTAATAAATACATATATGATCATAATTTCAGTAATTCAGGAGAAAGCTAAGACTTATTTTATTGTTGACTCAACTGACATTAGTGTCAGGGAAGTAAGCAAGTTTAAAATTATGTAAAACTGTGCTGAATAACAACATAAGTTCTAGCTGTTACATGCAAATTAATAGTTGTACTTCAGCTGAAAAAAACTTTCCCTAATTGTTTTTTATTAGTTTCTGGGTTTAGAAGAGTTAAAAGTCATAAAATATTGCCTTCTTTTATGATCATGAGCAAGACAATTTACAGATTTTAATAAATATTTATGTCTCTATTTAAAACACTCAAGTAAATAAGCAGAATAAATAGTGTAGCATAAATCAGATGCTAAAAAATTCTTCCATTTTCAGTCATTAACATGACACTGATGCATGTATAAATGTATACATATACACATATGCAGACATTATTAGTACCATGCATGTTTTTGTTACTTGATTTTGATAAACTGCTATTTGATTCTATTCTAAACTATTGCTATTTACTCAATTTGAAACACTCACTACCAAGTTGAATAAGTATTACTATCTCATTGGACATTACGTTTCTAACTAGCAAAATCTATCTATGGCAAAACCTACTATCTCCCCATGTAGTTTTAGATAAATATTATCTGTAAAATTTCAGAAAACCTTTGTTTATCTTAGATCTTGAACAACATTTGTGATATAGGAAATCAAAATTCAGGTTATTCCCACCTGAAGCAAAAACCCACCATAGAAGCAACCAGGGCATGACTAGACTGTCTCATGTCCACAATGAGTAATTGGCTTTGACTACAACAATACTGTGAAAATGTAAAACAGGTTTTTTTAATTTACTAACTTCAAAACTCCTTATTCTGATAAAGATTTCATTGAAGCTGAAAATTTCTGGATGAAAGAAAATAATTTGTCTAAATTCTTGACTAACTATACTTAGTAACACATGAATTCAGCTTCTATCTCTACCGTTTGTCTGATAGGTAAATGATGGGTCATTGCATTTTTGTTTTCTTTTTCTCTTCCTTATGTTTCATTTTTTCTGGTATAAGAGTCAGTGTTCCTTAGCATTTAGTATTGATTCAAGATCTTCACTAGAATCCTTCAGAATTACATCTCTAGCATAGCAGATTTCATCTTTGTTGAAAGAATTTTCAAGCAGGAAGGTTTCATAAAAGGTAAAAACATAAAAAGAGTCTTCTTCATTTCATACCATCTTTCACATAATCTGCTTAGTGGTACATCCTATTCTTTTCTTGAGTCCTCACTCAAGAAGACATAGGCTAAAGCTGTCACTACTGTTGGTTCACCTTTTGCTTCTGGAAAGCAATGCGTTTTATATTTTGTTATAAGAATATGACTACACAACAAAGAAAAATTCTGACTAACTCTGAGGCAGATACAGCCCTCCAGATTAAAAAAAGAAAAAAAAAAAAGATATTACATTACATCTTTATCAAGTATGGAGGAGTGTAGTCACACAGGAGAGTGTCCTGCAATTCACATTCAGCAGCTGTTCATGTGATAGCTAGCAGCTCAGATGTAGACTTCATTATCACCTATTACCTAGTCTAAAATATACAAAACCAGTTATTTACAGCAGCTGAGATGGAATGACTCTCATCACACGTTCGCCATGTAAGAACAAAATCTCATATTCACTACACTTTACCTAAAAATGCATTAATTGTAATTTAGCAATCTACAATATATGAGCAGCAAGAATGGCTGCTAAGAAGTGAAGGTAAGGCAGAAGCAAGAAGTGATAGAAGGACAATGGCCCTGTAAGGTCGAGGGCAGAGTTCCACTACATGCAAATGCAGAGCACAGCAGGACTGTGACAATTTGGTGCCAATCAGTTCTATAAGGACAGAGTAGATCCGATGTCAAGCCTCAAAGTAGTTCAGCTGTCTGTGTCAATTCAGACTGACAGAGCACATGATCAGGTACACCTTCAATATAGCTCAGGAAGGTCCCAGGAATAATGGTCTGAGCTTGAAAGCAGCTCCTGAAGTGAGTGAGCGCCTCCTGCCTCTTTCACACTGAACAATTTCTTAGCAGCAAGAGTCCACTGTAGAGTGCTACACTGTATCAGAGGTATCTTGATGAATAAGTGATTTAACTGACTAAAGTGGTCCTGGCAATTGGCTTTCCCAATCCCAAAGTCCTTTTGCTGGGGTTTTAAACAGAATTGTCTCATCAGAGTTAAAAAGAACTCAGGTAAAAGAGTATTTAATTAGATAGATAGCTAAAAATTATTTTAAATCATGTATTTTATAGCCAAGGCCTCACACCTCACAAGTGGCTTTTCCAATAACCTCAGTAATCTTATTTTTCCAGTTAAAGCTTTGTATGCGGTCTATAAATGAAAGGAAGATTAGAAGAGAGAGAGGATGATGAAGATACTGAAAGATAGCCAAGCAAATGTGACAGCATATCTAAAATTAGTGTGCAAAGAATATATAATAATGACTTTAGTGAAAATCTCATTTTATAATCTTCAAATCTACGTCTATTTTTCCCTTCTGTTCTCTTTAATCATGGATCAAAATATTTAATCTAAAATGCACCCAGGGTGCTCCTTTCTAATCGTTAAATCATTTCAGTAAAATCTGTTGGTAGAAACAGAGGTTTAGAATCTTGAGCTCCTTGGAAATATGCTTGTTATTTTTATCCATAGCTGACGTGCTAGGGAAGAAGAGCAATTTTGTTTACTCCCAGGTGGTTTAAATTTGATTTGAACTCATAGCTGAGTTTAAGCTGATGAACAGCTTTTTATTGAACATGAATAAATTGAGAAATTCAGATTAGTCAGCCACTTTTTCGTAATAATTTAAATTCCAAAGAAGATGCATTTAGCAAAAATAGAGCAGAAAGGTGTGTGCAATTGATGAATTGTACCTGATGACTAGCTGACTTAATGAAATTCTTAATGAATTTGCTGCTGTTCTAGGTGTTTTCAGTATTTTCATTCTTATGAAAAAGAATTTGTACAAAACAAAGTGAGAGTAACTGACATAAAACATAATAAAAATGCATTAACAAACCCATATGTTGACCAACATAAAGAGGTACCTTTCTGTATGTAAACACACACAACAGCTTTTCCTCACAGAATATCCTGTAACAAATATTTTGTTCATGTATAAAAAAGAAAAATCTCAACTGACTAATGCAGTTTTGAAAACTAATATAGTCTTTTGAGCACCTTTTCAGCATCCAGTTCAACTTCAAAGTCTGAAAACCTTTCTTACCAAAAGAAGGTAACTTGAGCAATCGCTTCAGGAATAAAGTAGAATTACCTAAGCATAAAAAATTCAGAGGATGACTGTCTGTTTACTGGTAAGACAAGGCTAAATTAAAGTTAATATAGAGTTTCAGTTATGTCTTTTTTTTTCCTGAAAAAATGTTATTCTACTTTGAAGAAACACTTTTGTGTAGATTTTTTATATATGTATGTGATGTAAATTTGCATACATATAAATATGTATGTGTGTTTATGCTTGTTTATGCTTGCAATAACAATGGCTACATATTATTACTTTAATCTGCTCAGGCACCTACATAGCAGTGGCATTTCCTTCTCATAAGAATGACAAATTGTGTGATTCTGCTGCCCGGACAAAGAAGTAGTAGACTAGAAAAATGTCATAGTTTGAACTGGCAGGTGGCTAAACAGCACAGAGTTGCTCATTCACTATCCCCTTGCCCACAGTGGGAAGGGGAACACAATTAAAAAAAAAAAAAGTGGGCTGAGATTAAGAAAGTTTAATAGGACAAAAAAGAAAGGGAAAATAGAATTAACAGCAATAATAGAAGCAGTAATAATAATAACAAAAGAATAGGAACAATAATAATCAAAACAAAGGATGCATACTGCAGTTGATCCCCATGCACACTGGCAGATGCCCAGCCACTTCCTCAGCAGCCCCTCCACCAGCTTTTCTCATCGTTTAGATGCTGAGCATGACACTATAAGCTGTGGAATATCCCTGTGTTCTCTTGGGGTAATTTGTCCTGATTGTGTCTCCTCCTAGCTTCTTGTGTTCTCCCAGGCTCTTTGGTGGATGGCTGGTGTGCATAGCTGGAAAGTCCTTGTCTTATAGTAAGCACTATTTGTCAGCAACTCAAATGTCAGTGTGGTATCACATAACATTATTCTCATCTCAAATCCAAAATGCAGCATTATACCATAGGAAGAAAGTTAGACCTATCCAGACAAATACAGAACACCAAGAGAGGAAATATTGGAAAGGCTTCCCTTATATTTAGTTGGCAGCGGTCAGATGGCAGTAAAGCTACCAGTCTGGCTTTTGGAGAGTTGTTGGTGGACATTACACTGAGTCCTGTGAAAACAGACTAAGCTGATACTATCTTGGTTCATTAAAGTATACAGAGCTGGGGTAGTTGGGGTTTTTTGGTGTTTTTTTGGTTTTTTGTTCTTGCTTATTGTGTGTGTGTGTGCTTGTCTGTTCAATATATGAAAAATTCTCTGTACTGAAAAAAATGTGCATCTTGAAAAAAAATTAGCTTAATAATTTCCAAATCTCAGAAAACAGCAGCTTATCAGTTGAGGGTATTTTCTTATGTATATTTCCCTAAGTAATCGTTTACATTAAATTCTTATAAACATTGAGTACCTTGGTGATTAATAAATGTCTGTTTTATATATATATATATATATGGGTGTGGTAAATTGTTGATATGTTAAACACTTTTCTACTTTCTTTATTTTGTGTATAGAAATATTTCCCAGAATTTGGAAAAATCTTAAAATAAGTTGAAAAAATTCTGCAAAGCATTCACAGGAGCTTTGTAAGCCTAAGAGATAACTGTGTACCTCTAATAAATAATACCATCTGCTTTCCCTTTAGTTAATGCATTTATAAATTCTGCTGATTTCTTATTATTTGTTAGTTAGTAATAAATTATTACAATATATAATTGAAAAAACACTTGGGTTTATGCATTTATTTAGAGCCTAATTTTTTAACATCTGACTGCATAGCTAGTCAGTGTGATAGGCAAATTTTCCTTTTCAAGGATTACATGCAAATCAATTTATTTACATCCTAAGTCCACTAATCTGCTTATAAAGTTATAAATGCATCACAATAAAGTGATGAATCGATACCTTCAAGCTGGTTCTAAAGTTGAAGATGTGTCAGCTCTATTTCTAAGTACACTCACTTTCCTTTCTTTGTTCTCTTATAAACAGAGTGGTACATCTACTTAGAAGATCATGTCCCAAAATGGACAGTATGTGTACGTAGGTCATTATTTGCTGGTATGACAATGTGCTTTTGAAAATAATCTTGTCAATGAAAATACAAAGTTGACAAGAGGTAGGATTGCAAAGGTGTTTTGAGGCAAGTTTGGATTAGTT
This sequence comes from Petroica traversi, assembly GCA_025920805.1. Taxonomy (NCBI): domain Eukaryota; kingdom Metazoa; phylum Chordata; class Aves; order Passeriformes; family Petroicidae; genus Petroica; species Petroica traversi. The sequence goes on along the minus strand of JAHLSL010013681.1, from coordinate 9,424 downwards.
TACTCTTATCAACAAATGTAAGCAAGTTGTTGCAGTGACACTCTGCCAGATGTCTGACTGAAGATTCAATTGAGCAAAGTGTGGTTGGAACTCAAATAATAATGAAAAGCTTCTTCTGTTTTATGTTTTCTGCTCCTAGAATCAGGAAACATTGACATTTACCTCTGGAAAATTTTGAATAGTATTCAATGAGAAAAAGAATGGCAATTACATGATGAGGAATATTTTGCACTGAGAAATAATAAGAAAAAAAGTTGTATTTGAACTTCGGCCTCTTTCCTAGCATACGTAAATTTTGTGCAAAATCCATTGGACTTGCATATGCATGTAATATTGAAAATAGTTTAAACAGAAAATTAGAAGACCAATGTCCCATGCATTGTAGTAAGATATCAGCCAGGATGTTGAAGACATCTAAAAATTACCATGAGATTACCCTCCTTTAAAGATAAGGTATAATTATGTCTGTAATAAATGCACAACAAGCACAAACAAGTACAAACTTAACGTCCCACTGACAAAAAAAAAGAAAATGGTATTGCAGTATTAGGAAGGTGTTTTATTTGAGTTGGTATTTCTGAAATATTTCTTTATATTCACATGCTTCTTATGTTTGTATTGGTAGGCTAAGTGAGATCACTAAATGTATACTTGCATGGTATAATTAACTAAAGGTACACATATAATTTAAATAAAATTTAAAAAAAAATTAGTTAATTACAGATAAATTATGTTAATTGTATTAATTATGCTGTGCAGTACTATATATTAAATAGTTACATTCCATCTATGTTTTAAAATTTTCTGATTCTTGGACTATGAAAGAGCAGTCTGATCTGGTTTTGTCATTGTTTAGCACATGGCATTAGCCTCATACACAATTTCCTTAGTATTTAGGCTTTTTGTCATAAGAGATTTTTCTCTTCATTATGTGAACCTTATTCATGGATTTGTTATAGCTTAAGATAGCATTTCGATATGCTCAAATTATATGAATCACTGGTGTGGAAAGAGAATTATAATTTAGAAATAAAAAAAGAATTATTTTCTGGTCACACTTCTGAAAATATGTGCTTGTTAAGGTGAGTGCTTTGTGATTATAGAGCTTGGGAGAACACAGTATTTCCATAGACTCCATATAATTGAGATTAAGAGAGACACTCTTGAAAAAGAGACATAATTGCCAAGAATTTCTTTTGAGTGTGTTAACTAAACCCTATATGAAAAGTAGAGACATATCCTCAATATAGTATGACCTGCTTGCACAGAAGAGTTGGTGTGACAGAAGTGTGTTATTCCACTTTAATAATTTACAGTTCCAGTTTGTTCTGCTATGCTTATACAAGCCTTGTATTTTGAAGAAGCAGTTATTTACTGAAGTGGTTCTTTGTTGCTGCTGGTATACTGATGGTAGTGATACAGGTGTATCTTTAGTGTTACTGTTGCTAGTAGGCACACTTTTGCTAAACCTGTGTTCAGAATTCACCCACTTATAGTGGTCTGGCCTTGACTGAATGCTGTGTGTCCATGAAACTCCTCTAACATTCCACTTCTCATCTGGACAGGGGGGAAAATGCAATCAAAGGCTTGTGGGTCAAGATAAGGACTGGGAGAGATCACTCATCAATTACTATCACAGGAAAAATAAACTCTGCTTTAGGAAATTGATTTAGTTAATTGCCAATCAAATTAGAGCGGGATAATGAGAAATTAACCGTAGTCTTGAAAACACCTTCCCAGGCTTAAATCAGTTCCCAGTTTCTCTCCCTCTTTCTCTTGAATGACAAAGTAGAATGGGCAATGGAAATTAGCATCAGCTCATCACACATTGGTTTCATTGCTGCTTCCTCATCAGTGGGAGGATTCCTCACACTCTTCTCCTGCACCATTGTGGTGTAACTCCCACAGGAGACACTCCCCCATGATCTTTCTTAGTGTGGGTTTTTCCCACAGACTGTAGTTTTTCACTAAATGCTCCACTCTGAGTCCCTTGTACAGGAGAGAGTCCATCAGGAATAGGCTGCTCCACTATAGTCCCCTATAGTATTATCACAGGTCCTGCCAGCAAGTCTGCTCCAATGTGGATTTACCTTTGCATGGGGTCACAGGTCTTGCCAGGAGCTATCAAATAACTTTAACAAATTCTTCATCAGCACTCAAATCTGCTAGGCCTTCTGAAGGACACTCAGCTAGTTGGGAAAATTTGATTGTTAAAACAATGAGCCTCATACAGGATGATGGAAAAATGATAGTTTATATAGCATTTCAAAAAATGATGATAGTACTGAATGATGGTTGTAATGTCAGTTTCAGGGAGATTAAGATGGTTTAGATTTTGTCACAATTTTTCAAGAATTCTGAGGTACTTCCTTGAGATGGTAGAAGCCCAACTCTTTCCCTGCGCCTAAAGTCTTTCTTTTGTACCTCTACCAGACTTAAGATCATTTGCTGTAACAACATGTCTTATGCCAGGTGCTCTCTTCCTGGCACACAACTTTTCCTCAAGAATTTGGAATTTTCTCCTTTATTCTCTAGGTATTTTTGGCAGGTGGTATTCTTCTCTGCTTCCTAGGGAATCCAAGTCTGCCATGCTGTTGGCCAGGTTAAAATGATTATTAGATAAGATGCAGTTAGATAGGATCAAATTAGTTACTTGATTTGCATGTAATGAGTGAGAATAGAACTGATAAAAATGGCTTTGTTCTTTGACATAGACCACAAGCAATCTTAAGGCTGACTTGACTGATATTAATAAAGGAGATGACTTATGTGGTAAAGACAAAGATTGTTTAATTTATTAGGATCTAAGAACTTGGCTTTGTTCAGTTAACATATCCGCTGTCCAAAGCTTTCCTTTCACTGAAATGTATTCTGTAGTAATTTTCTACGTTTTCTTTTATGCTTTATCTTTATTATATTTCAAAACAATGCAACACTTGAAAACATTTCCACAGCACACAGGAAATAGAAGTGATTTTATTTGTATTGTTATAAAATTAGCAGAAGCACACAGCACTGTTTACTATAGAATATAATCACATTTTACATTTTCTCTTTACACTGGATATATTCTATCTCATAAAGCAGTCATCAACAGTCTCTTTCTCCTGCTGCAGTTAATTCCATGGGAGCTAACACATTTTTACGTGAAAGCTACCTTGTCTCTACTTTGTATCAAAAGTACAAAACACAGAGAGTTGTTATTTCTCCCTCCTTTAAAAAGAAACCCAGGAAACACAGAGAGAAGAATTTTCAAAGCTTCCTATGAAGGCTGGATACCTAGCTCCCTCTAAAGTCTCACAGACAGCTTTGAAAAATTCAGGCTTTGTATATTTTTTTGTTTTATCTTACAGATGGTTTTAATCATATATACAAGGCCTGTCAAATTATTCATTCCTTAATTATCTCTTTTTCACATTTCGCCAAGAAACTGCTTTTCAGTTTTGTTGGTGTTACTTTGGCATGTGCCAGAACTGCTGCACAGCAATTTCTTGGTGATGTGAGCCACTCCTTTCTCTTGCTATATTTCAGAACAATTAAAGGGTGACTGATGCCCTATATCATGAAAATAATTATTTTCAAACGTGACTATCTCTTTTTCAGATGAAATTTGTTGGTTTTCACATTATTGCATTGAACAATGCCATTGCCAAAAAACAGACAACAAAGGACCTTCAGCAGAGGCAGCTGATGAAATATTTTTAGTCAAAATATTTTTTTTTAGTTTTTATATATTTTTTAAATTTGCTGACTGCCTGTTAGGCCAGTATGCAGTTTAGCCAACAAACTACATTGAGAACATGTATTAAGAGGAATCAAAGAAACAAAAGAATAGATAGGTATGGTGCCTAGCTCTTTATGTTATTTCATGCTTTAGTTAGATTTCTATATGAGTCATTCTTTACATAAAGAGGCTTTTAACATGACTTCTTTTGCTTTGTGATGTTCCAGGATCGCTGTTAACTCTTTATGTGCTTACAAGTGTATCTAAGTTTGTTGGATTTATATTTTTTTTAACCTTTATGGGTTTTAAAACAAGAAATGTATTTTTTCTACTGAAAAAAATATATACATCTGAATAAAGCATCTCATCATTCATTTTCTCATTTTGTGTGAACACAAGCATGAAAATACAGTGAAATATTTTTGCTTGTAACTAAGTATAAACTTTCTAAGTTTTTTTTTTTCTTTTAGTAGTGAAAACACTCAAAATTTTTGTGGGTATTAAAAATCTTCACTGAGTGAAACAATACTTCAATTTTTTAATTGAATGGATAAAGTTAAAATAAACAAAAGAAATCTTATCTTTTGGAAATACTATTATGAATCTTTAACTAGGAATTGGATGCTTTAATTTACTTTTCTATTCATTTTAGGTATTCAGGTTTTATGTATTTGAAAAATACTTATGTTACATCATATTAAGATCAAACATATTCAGTGGGTGTTTCCAAATAATTTTTCAGTCTTTACATTATTAAAAGCAATAGTACTTTTCTAGTAGTAACAGTATTTTTTTTTTTGTGAATATAGGTGATCAACTATATTACTAATGAAAATAATAAAGTATATGTATACATACAATAACAGGTAACAGATCTGTTTTCCAAAGCAAATCTTCTGATCAATTTAGGTTGCTTTGAATTCAGGTGCACTAGAAAGCATAAGCTGGACTCCTTCCATATGATGCAAAGCTGGAAGACAGAAACCAGAAGTGTACTTAATCCAAAGTGAAAATGGAGAAAAAAATATCTGAAATTTGTGTGTACTATGAATTCTAGACCTTCAACACCAAATGTATCTCTCTACAGATCAGAGCTGCCTGACAGAGTTGGCAGAGTAGATGTGCCTTCAGTGGTCCAGTGTTAGCACCTAATGTAGGCAATTAAACTCTGCCAGTCTGCCAGTAGACAGAAAGCTAAGGAGATATTGCCACTGAAGGTAAAAACAAAACAAGGCAAAACAAAACAAAAAAAAACAAAAAAAAAACCAAAGAAAACCCCAACAAAAACAAACAAACAAACAAAAATCTAACCCTTAGTTTCCTTGATGGAATGATTCTCTGGGAGGATTTGTCCCAGTGTTGTACAAACAGTTGTATGATAAATGAAGTGAGCAAAGGATGTGGCTCCTCCTGCTAGTAATCCAGGCAGTCAGTTTATTAATCCAGGTCTATTATGTGGTCAATGGAGACAGTCTGTTTGGGAATTAAAGCACTTTCAGTCACCCCCCAAAGTATCCATCAAGGATATAAAGAGCTCATATTTTACTCTATATAGAGAGATAATTTTCATGTATTTGTACAAATAACTAATCCCAGCAAGATCATTTGTGCAGAAGCCTTTTAAAGGGGAGTAATGCCTTCACATTCACTATTTTAGATACCTCATGGGGCCTGTGTTTTGTTTTTTTCATTTTTAAAGCAGTTGTTAAAACTTTGCTGCATTATTTCAAAAAAGTAGGAAGGAATATAAAATCTTAAGAATCTTTTTCCTGTAATTAATTTCAGTACAGGTAGTGATTTGTTATTTTTATTTGCAGATATTTCAATGTGAAGAGAAGAAAAGCTAGTAGGAAGGATAAATTAGAAAGAAGAGAAAGGTTGTCTTGGGCGACTTGAAAGGAGAAAGTATAATGACAGGAAAAAAGGCTTTAGCAATATGGCTGCTTATTTTCTATTTAATTTTTTTGTAAAGCAGAATATGTAACATTAAACTTTCTATTTGGGTTTTCCTGAATTTCTTTTTCTAAATATTGTATGAAACATGACATATTTGTAATGTGATAATAGTACCAATGTGAAGCAAAATGGGAATTGCAAGAGTTATCCAGAATGAGTTCAGAATATAGTTTTCTCATGCTGGTTCTTATAGATGTTCACTGATTTATACACTGGCAATGCATAAATCTCACTAAAAATTTGGTAACTGTTTTTCTATTGCTGCTTATTCTTTGTCTATTTGACAGCTCATTCGTGTTTAGCATACACAGGACATCTGTCTAAAGAAAATATCTTTGATAGCCCCTATGAAAAAAGAGAGTAAAAGTGGTGCTGCCATATGTTTTTGATACAAATTAGTATTTATGATGCTAAGATTCCATTTCTGGGGCCATATATTTGGTATTACATTTTGATTCAGAAAGGATTTTTTTCAGATTTCTTTTTAGAGACGTCTGTATTTTTGCTTAGATTTTTGACAAAGTTTCCTCCCCATTTGTTGCTTTTAAAATTATGTAGGAAAAGAAGGATAAAAATAGGTACTTTTAGATTCCTTATTTATACCTAATGTATAATGTAAGCTGAACATATAATTACTACATGCAGTTTTCAGTGTATCTCAGAATATTAACTCCTCACTCAGGAAGTCGATCAGGTATAGGCAAACACCTCTGGAATATCCTACACTATTTTTTCCCTTGTTTTTCTCTTTCTATCTTAAGAAACTGATCTTCATATTAAAAATGCTAAATCTTCCAGAGCTGATGTCAGAAATTACTGTAAACTTCAATGAGCTCATAATTTTCATTTTTAATTAGTGTTTTGTTGTGTACCTGTTCATATGAGTATGAATTGACTGAAGGGTGAGGGGTACTACTCATCAATTACAGCAGTGAAGTGATATTCTTGTTTTACCTGCAGGGCAGGTGCAACATGACCAAAATCAGACAGCATTTCCTAGTATAGGTATAATAAAAACTAGGAATCATCCATGTACTGTGAATTTAGTTGATTTTTGTTATCTGTTCACCCAAGAACAGAAGATGCACCAGCTGTGGAGTTCTGTTATAGGTTTTAAACTACAGAACATGAAAGTCCTATAGCGCTTTATTGCCAACACCTTTGATTTTTTTTTAGTGAAGAATTGTAGAAGTTCTGCTATTAAGTCCTGTTTGCCTATAGATCATTGTTAATGGGTGAAATGAATTCATCAACTCACACAAAATAAATGCTGATGCATTGCAAAGAAATACAAGGCAATGTAATCTTGTTTATTATATGTTTATAATAAATCAGGCTTTAAGCTTGCAATCATGTTAATGTGATTTAATAGTGTATAATAGTCTATGAATAAAACAAGTGACATTATGGGACCATGGCAATTAGTTTGCATGTCAAGAAAAGTCTTTATATATTAGTAGGAGTTTTGGTTGTGAAATAACTCCCCATGTACTTCATCAAGCACACTTGTGCTCCTCCAGTTCACCTTGATTCAGAATTTTATGCTTTCCTACTGTAGTTAACAAATCAGCAAACAAGAACACAGATGTCCAAACTTTAAAAACAAGAGAATTGGAGTGACCTTCTTCCTTCCCTGCAAAACGCTGTGCAAGGAATGCGTATCAGCATCCTCATAGCCACATTGTTGTTATTCTGGTTCAAGAATGTAAGAATGCAAAATTTACATTGCAAACATAAAAATGCAATTTTGTAATATCAAATAAAAAGTTGGTAGGTAACACTTTGAAATAAGTGTCTAACCATTGCTTCTTTGATGTTTATTGCAATAATATTATTTCAAATAAAATCATTTGGCATAACTTTATTCAAAATATAGAACAGCTTAAAATATTTTTAATGTTATATTCCTTATTGGACACTTTTTAAAAATTGAGGGGAAGTCATCTGCTGATTGAAGAAGGGAGACATTGTTCATATAAGTTGTGTACCACATTATTGTTTTCAAATAAAGCAAATAATTTGTATTATGACTTCAATAAGCAGTGTTAAAATCAGTAGGAAGAAAAGACAGTATTTATAAACAGCAAGATTTCATGTATTGTAAACTGACTGAGTCATAATGGTAGGACATAGAACGGATGTATTTAAGAATACTTAAGAATATTTATGCATTTAAGAATAAAAGTGTTTTATCCTGAAAAGTAATACAATCTTTTTAGTTTTTCTGGATTTATAAGTCTACTGTTTTGGTACATGCATGCATTATTTGGGTTACAGCTATAATCCTATCAGAAATTATTAACATAGTTTAAGGAAAAAGAAACAGATATCTTGAAGATAGAGAATGTGGATATTGAGATAATATTAAAAAGAAGTAATTGTAGACATTTTTTTAAGAGCTTCAGAATATATTGCAAGACTCAAGAGCAATGATATGTGAATATTCAGTAAGAACAAAATTATAATTGGCCTACTCTCACAAATAGCTTCACTGAAATCAATATGATTATTCATGTAAACCAGGCCAATTACCCTTGTCTTTATTAGATCAGCATTGGACTACCAAGCTATTTTAAAGGCTCCCAGAACAGCAAAATTTTTTTGTACAATAATTTGACCTTAATTTTTCTGGCATGAAGAATAATAATTCTTTGTTTCTGATTTCAAAACAAAACAGATGCATAGGTTTTCATCCTCCTCCACCTCCTCCTCCTCCTCCTCTTCTATGTCCCAGTATAATGTCAGTACAGATTGCCCTGTGAATAGCATTGACTGAAGGAAATTTGCCTAACAGGTATTACAGACCTGATTTCAGTTGACTGTTTCATATGGTTATGTCAAGATCAGCCTGTTCTATCTGCTGTGAAGGTGTTCAGAGTCATGCCTCTTGGGGTCAGTTTAACAGATCTTCTGTTGCTACAGGTTCAGATAGGTTTGATTTACTTTGCCAGCCTGCCTGCCTCCCAGTTAGAGACAGCCTTTTGCTCCTGTTGCTCCTGAAGCCAGGTATGGAAGATCTGACTACAACATTGACTTTCACATGAAACCACTGAAAATGCAGCTCTTTGCAGGATTTGCTGCCAAATTATGGCCTCTCCACTCTAAATATAAGTTTTCCTCTACTAACTAGTGCTTAAAATGTGAAGTACGGAAAAAAATATGCAGAATACTGAAAATGTATTTTATTAAAAAGGGTTTTTTAACAAAAAAAAAAAAAATAAAATGCAGTGCAATGGAATACAAACCTGACAGAGTTTCCACTTTAATTTTGTCAAAAGCAACATGTTACTGCATTTCCCAACTGCTACTGGTAGTACATAAGATGTTCCTAAAACAATAAATTAAGACTAGTTGGACTAATTTCAGAAGAATAAAGACTGACACCTATGCAACCAGTATGATTTAAATAATAAAAAACAGGGTTTAGATAAAAAGATAAATGAAATTAAATCTAGATAAGACCTATTTGTCTTAAAAAAATAAAAAGAGGAATTTTTAAAATTCAACAAACTATATAATTCTATCTGAGCAGAAAATGTTCTCAATAAGATATTTTCCTGGAGCAATATTAAAATTCACAGAAGTATGAGGATAAATTGATAACTATATTTCTCTTCTATTTGGGATAAAAGTAGAATGCAATACCTTTTTATTTCAATTTTACAAAGCGAAAAAAAAACCACTTTTCCTCTATTCCAAACATCCCCACCTCCCTCAGCCCTTCTTCATCCGCCTTGTGCTCCA
>JAHLSL010013675.1:166-11184 GCA_025920805.1 Petroica traversi | reverse complement strand
CTGCCTGCCTCTGCCTTGGCACACAAAGCCTTGGGCTGCTCCCCACTTCTTCTGGGGGATGTGTTGCTCCATAGTCCTGCCCTGGGAAAGAAATTTCCTTCTATTTGTGTCCAGCCAGGGCCTCACCAGCTGCACTTGACATTAATTCTTTCTTTCTCAGGCTGTTTCCTACTATGTCAAAAGGATCCACCATCCCTCAAACTGCCCTTCAATCCCTCCCAGGTCTCTCCTCTGCTTTCCTCAGTCTCCCACTCCACCGAGCACAGAGATCCTTTGTCCCTCTGTACAGATCATGTTCTTGAGGCCTCCAAATCCTGACTTGGGAGATCTCTGGGTACTCTGCTCATAGTCTAAGAAAATCAGCAGAAGCCAAGGCCAGCCAGATCTGTCTGTCCTGGCTACTTTTGTCAGGGAGCAATCCTTGTATAAATGGTGTTTTGGAGATAGAATCCCAATTTTGGCTATGGGCACCCGCACAGGAAGACTGGTTCTTTTCTATAGAAAGGAAGGAAATGAGTCCTAGCGTTTCAGGGGCTGATGAGAAGTGACCCTCCCCATGCCAAGGTCAGCTTGACCTGCCAGACAGTCCCCAGGAGGCCAAACCAGCCAGACCTGTTCTGTGTTCTCTTTGTTCTCTGAGGCCCCACAGTGTCACTAGGGTTCCTTGGATCCATAGTGCCCCGCAGTGTCACAATGGCCCCTTCATTCCACAGGTGCCAAAGTGTCACCATGGTTTTCACAGGCAGGACACCATGGAGCCCCAGTGTTTTGAGGGCTGATGAGTTGCAGCCAGAAGAGGCCAAGGTCAGACAGATCTGTCTGTCCTGGCAGGTTTGTCTGGGAGGAACCCTCAGATATAGGGAATTTTGGTGAAGTACCAATTTCAGCCATTTGTGCCTGGAGAAGGATGATTTTTTCCCATAGGAAGAAGAGCACAGAGCCTCATTGTTTGGAAAGCAAGTGAATCCCGGCCCTCAGGAGGCGAAGACCAGCCAGCCAGCAGCTGGCAGCTTTTGTCTGGAAGCAATCCTTGGATAGATAGAAATTTGGAGGTGGAATCCCAATTTTGGCCATGGATGCCTGGAGGAGAAGGACAGTTCTTTTCCATGGGAAGGAAAGCCCAGAGTCCCAGTGCTTCAGATTATAAGCGGCCCTCCACATGCCAAGATGAGCCAGACATGTGAGGTAACCCCTGGGAGGCCAAGGCAGTCACAACTGTTTCATGTTCCCTTTATTCCATGGGCCTCTGCAGTGTTCCAACAGCCCCCTTGCTTTCATGAGGCCTTGCAATGACACAATGATCCCCTTGCTTCCATGAGGCCCTGAAGGTTCTAATGCCCCCTTTTTACATGAGCTCCTGAGGGGTCATAGTGGTCTCCATGGTTCCACAAGACCCCACAACATCATAACTTTCTCTTGGTTCCATGAAGCCTTGCTATGTCACAATGGTCCCCTTGGTTCCATTGGTCTCAGTGGTGTCATAATGATCCCCTTGGTTACACAAGTTCCCACATTGTCACAATGGCCTCTTGGTTCCATGAGGCCCTGAAGTGTCACAATGTTCTCCACAGGAATCACAGAATCACTGGGTTGGAAGAGACCTTCAAGATCATCAAGTCCAACCAATGCCCTAACACCTCCACTATACCATGGCACTGAGTGCCACGTCCAATCTCTTCTTAAACACACCCAGGGATGGTGACTCCACCACCTGCCTAAAAAGACAATTCCAGTATTTAACCACTCTTTCCGTAAAAAAAAAATTCCTAATATCCAACCTATATTTCCCCTGGTGCAGCTTGAGAATGTGTCCTCTCATTCTGTCAGTTGCTGCCTGGAGAAAGAGACCAATCCCCACCTGAGCACAACCATCCTTCAGGAAGTATTAGAGAATGATAAGGTCACCTCTGAGTCTCCTTTATTCCAGGCTAAACAACCCCAGCTCCCTCAGTCATTCCTCATAGGGCTTGTGCTCCAAGCCCCTCACCAGCCTTGTTGCCTCCTCTGGATGTGCTCAGGTGTCTCCACGTCCTTCCTGAACTGAGGGGCCCAGAACTGGACACAGCACTCAAGGTGAGGCCTCACCAGTGCCGAATACAGGGGGAGAATGATCTCCCTGGTCCTGCTGGCCACACCATTCCTGATACAGGCCAGGACACCATTGGCCTTCTTGGCCACCAGGGCACACTGCTGGCTCACGTTCAGTCAGCTGTCGAGCAGTACCCCCAAGTCCCTTCCTGCCTGGGCACTGTCCAGCCACACCGTCCCCAGCCTGTGACGCTGCAGGGGGTTATTGTGGCCAAAATGCAGGACTTGGCACTTGGACTTATTAAACTCCATCCTGTTGGACTCTGCCCATCCATCCAACAGTTCCAGGTCTCTCTGCAGAGCTCTCCTACCTTCCAACAGATCGACACACGCTCCCAGCTCAGTGTCATCTGCAAAGGAAAGGAAAGGAAGAAAACCATGGAGCCCCAGTGTTTCAGGGGAAGAGGAGAGACAGCTACCAGAGGCCAAGGCCAGGCAGACTTGTCTTTTCTGAAGGGTTTGTCTGGGAGCAACCCTTGGATATACAGGATTCTGAATGTGGAATCCCCATTTCAGCCATGTGTGTCTGGAGAAGGACAGTTCTTTCCCATAGGAAGGAAACTCAGAGCCTCAGTGTTTGGAAAGCAAGCGAGAGCTGGCCCTCAGGAGGCCAAGGCCAGCAAGACTTCTCAGGGAATGGAAGATTTTGTCTGAAAGCAACCCTTGCATATAGTGAAATTTGGAGAAGGAATCTAAATTGCCTCCGTGAGTGCCTGGAGAAGAATGATTCCTTCCATTGAAAGGAAAGAACAGAGCCCCAGTGTTTGGAAAGCAGATGAGTGGCAGCCACCGGAGGCCAAGACCACCCAGGTCTGTCTCTCCTGTGAGCTTTCATCTGTGAGTGTCCTGGGTTGGCCATAGGACTTTTTGTATCCCCAGTTGTCCCTCTTGCTTATGCTGGATATTAAGCTCTACAGCTTTAAGTTAGGCCCAGAGAGACAGAGAGAGTGAAAGCAGAGAAAAAAACACGCGCTGTTTGTCTGCAGGAGTTATACCTTTACTCCCATGAAAGGCCTTGAGCATTCCAGCAGGACAGAGATATCTCTCTCACTCTCTGGTGTGTGCTCGGAAAAATCTCACAGCGGAGGGTTTCCTGGGATCTTTCTCGGCTTTTTTTTGCAGGGAGAGATTTTGTTTCTTTTGCTGGGAATTTTTTTCTTTTTCCTCCTCCTGGGACTGGTTGGCATCGCATGGGCCCCAGACACCAGGGAATCCCCGGCCCACCCCCACCCCCCCCCCGACTTCTACAGTCGGGCCCAGCAATTGCCCCCCCCACTGGAGAACTGAACCGGACTCAGACGGACTCTGAATCCACCATCTCTTCAGAGGAAGGAGAAGTTTAATTGTTTTCATATTATCCAAATTTTCTATGCTTGTGAATATTCTATTTGTTAAATAAAGAGTTTTTTCCACTTTTCTCTAAGGAAATTTTTCCTGAACCTGTTGGGAGAGGGGTGGTTGGAATCAGCTCTTCCTAGAGGAGACCCCCCCAGAGGTTTTCTCCTAAATATTGCCCTAAACCAGGACAGTGAGAAACCCTTGCATGTAGGGAATTTGTGAGGAGGAATTACAATTTTGGCCATGGGTGCCTGGAGAGGAGGGATGGTTCTTTTCTGTGGGAAGTCCCAGCATTTTGGTGGCAGGTGAGAGCTGGCCCTCAGGAAGCCAAGGCCATCCAGAGTTGTTGGTAATGACAATTTTTTTCTGGGAGCAACCCCTGGATAAAAGGAATTTTAGAGACCAAATCCCAATATTGGTCATGGATGCCTGGACGAGAATGACGATTCTTTTCCATAGGATGGAACGGACAGTGCCCCAATGTTTCAAGAGGCAGGTGAAAGGCAGCCCTTAGGACACCAAGGTCAGCAAGACCTATCTGTCCTGGCAGCTTTTGTCTGGGAACAATTCTTGGATGTAAAGAAATTTGGCAGTGATATCATAATTTCAGTATTGGACCCCTGGAGGAGAATGACAATTCTTTTCCATGGGAGGGAAAGCAGGGAGCCCCAGTGCTTCAGGGTCAGATGAGAAGTAGCCTTGACATGCCAAATTCAGTGGGACCTGTTAGGCAGCCCCCAAGAAGCCAAACCAGCCAGACATCTTCCATGTTCCCTGGGTTCCATGAGGCCTCACAATGGCCCCCTGCTTCCATGACATTTTGCAATGTCACAATGGTTCTGCAAAGCCCTCCGGGCACAGCCCCAGCAAGGCTGGGCACTGTCACCTCCTTGTCTTGCCCTCAGCACCACCTGACCCCATCCCAGTGGCCTCAGGGATCTGCAGGGATGAGTCCCTGGGGAGCCTTGGTCAGAAACGGCGCTGGAGGGCTCCTTAATGCTCCCAGGGACTGCAGGATTTTCAAAGGACTTTGGGTTTGTTTTTGCCTTGGAGTCTCTGAGAGGTTTGGGCAATCATGGCCTCCAATTATCTGTTGTAAGTAGTCCCTTCAGACTCTGTGTCAATAACAACTCTCAGTGGGGCTCATTAATGCTTCGAGACACTTTGAGTTTTTCCTCTGGCTTGGACTCCTGGAAAGGTTTGTCCAATCTCCTCTCAGGCCCTGAGGTTCAAGGGCTCAGCACCAAATGCACCACGAGGATCATTAGGGTGTGTCCTGGTTTAGGGCAAATATGTAGGAGGAAACCTCTGGGGGGTCTCCTCTAGGAAGAGCCGATTCCACTCGCCCCTCCCCCTACCGGTCCAGGAAGAAGTTCCTTAGAGAAAAGTGGAAAAAACTATTTATTTAACAAATACAATATTTACAAGTATAGGGAAAATTTGGATAATATGAAAACAATGAAACCTCTCCTTCCTCTGAAGAGATGGTAGATTCAGAGTCCGTCTGAGTCCGGTTCAGTTCTCCAGTGGGGGGGCCAATTGCCGGGCCCGGCTGTAGGAGTCGGCGAGGATGGGGGGGGGGGCCCCCGGGGGTTCCCTGGTGTCCTGGGCCCACGCGATGCCAACCAGTCCCAGGAAGAGGAAAAAAAGAAAAAATTCCCAGCAAAAGAAACAAAGTCTCTCCCTGCAAAAAGCCGGGAAAAATCCGAGGAAAAACCCTCCGCTGTGAGCCCCCACAACAGAGAGAGTAAAAAAAAAAAAAAAAAAAGCAAAGAGATAACGCTGTCTGCTGGAATGCAGCCTCTCCGCTCTCTCGGCCTTGGTTCATAGTATCCTGCAGACAAACGGCGAGTGGTTTTTTTCCCTCCACCTTCACTCTCACTGTCTTCCTTGGACCAACTTAAAGCTGCAGAACTTAATGTCCAACATAAGCAAGAGGACGATTGGGGATACAAACAGGTCATATGGCCAACCCAGGACAGGGTGAAGCAAGTCCTGACAAATTATTGCTCTGCCTGGATTTCCCTCTGCTCTAGTGCAGTTCATTAGGAAGGTTTCCTACTCCAGTTATGGGGGGAAATTTCAAAGAGTTTTTAAGAAACACGCGTTGCTTTCGGAAAGGCCCCGTGGCCATTTATCTTAACCGGGCCTTCATCTCCCATCCAACCCCGCGGCCACAGAGTCCAACATTTCAAAGGAACGCGCCTACAACTCCCATCATGCCCAGATTCCCCCAACTCCCCCAGAGAGGGTTTTGGGACGACATCTCCCATCATGCACTGCGGAACCCATGGTGTCCCATTACCGCTGGGACTTCATCTCCCGTGATGCCCCACGCTTTGTAGAGCGCCATTATGGCTTGGACTTCATCTCCCATCGTCCCCCGCGGCCGCAGAGCGGCTCATTACCCAGTGCGACCCCTACATCTCCCGTCATGCCCCGCGCCCCGATAGGGCCCTGTTTGCGGTCTCCAAGTGGCCCCAGATGCTCCCCGACCCCACAAGGTCCCTCCCTGCACTCCCTGAGGACAGGAAAATTCCGCTCGGAAGCACAAGCGGCTCCCGGGACCCCCAAGTGCCGCATTAGACACTATTTCGGGACTACAGCTCCCATCGTGCACCGCGGTACACATAGCTATCCAGTACAGCCCGGACTTCATCTCCCAGGGCTCTCCGCGCAACGCAGAGCGGCATTGTAGCTGAGCCTCCATCTGCAGCGAGCCTGGCGACCCCACAGTCCCGCCGTAACCCAGCCCTGCCCCAGCAAGTCCATTATGTTCCGCGCTCCAAAGAGACCCGTGAAAGCTCCCCAGGGCCCCCCAAGGGCTTCCAGGCCCCGCAGATTCCCCGCAGTGCCCCCTGAGGACACGAAGCGGCCGCTCTGCACCCACAAGTGGCTTCCCGGCTCTCCGAGTGCCGCGTTAGAGCCGCGGTTTGGACTACAGCTCCCATCGTGCCCCGCGGCGCCAATAGCGCTCCATTGCGGCCGAGACTTCATCGCCCGTCATGCCCCGCGCCCCTCAGAGCGCCCCTCAGAGCGCCCCTCAGAGCCCCCGAGTGCCCGCTCGGAACACGAAGCGCCCCCAGATTCCCCTCCCTGACCTCCGAGTGCCCCCCCGGACCCCCAACTGCTCCTCCGGACCCCAAACTGTCCCTCAGCATCCCTAAGTTCCCCCTCAGTTCCCACTCGACCCCCCCCCCGCTGTCCTCTCGACCCTCAAGTTCCCTGTAAATTCCCTCCCCTGGCCCCAAAATCCCCAAAGGTCTCCCAGGAATGTCCCCTGGACCCCGAAGTGCTGTGCCTGAGAGAAAGATGATAAAAAAGATTACAAAAGTATTCAAAATAGGACTAATTAGCATAAGGAGGGAGGAGTCAATAACTTATAGAGGTTAATTATTTAAGGAAGGGAATTGTGTTACTCAGAATCAATGAACATTAATTTCTTTCACTGCTAAAAAGTATAGATTTTAAAAGATAAATAAAAATAATTAAAATAATTTAAAAATAATAAATACGAAAAATATAGATGATGTACTAATTAAATACTGTTAATGAATAATGATGTACATAAATATTTTTGGATATTTTGGAATGTCAGCTCAGGGTGGGCAATGTCAGACATGGTGAGGTTGGGAGTGAGGAGCAGCTTGTCCAAACAGGGTCAGCCTGCAAGGGGCTCATTCTTCTCCATGCCCAGACCTCCTAAGGAGACATTCAGCATCCAGATCACCTTGGGAATGCTCCTGACATATCTTCTCAGAACTGGGAAAGCAAAATAATGCTTAATTAAAGAAAGGAAATGTAATGAGGTGCACCTTGAAATCTTCCTACTTAAAACAACTCCAGACAGACTCCAATCAGCTGCACAAGCCCTGCAGACTTGAAAACAACTGAAAAAAGACAAAGAGCTCCTGAGGACTTTCTGGACTTTAATCAGCCTCACGGTGCATTTGGGGCTGAGTCCGGGAAACTCAGGAACTGAGAGAAGGCTGAAGAAGCTGCTCAAGGAGGCAGAAACAAAACTCCAAGTCCCTTGGAGCATCAATGGGCCCCACTGAGGGCAGGGACTGCCAAAGGCTCCCCAGGGAATGGTGAGAGCAGATCCTTGAGGCCAGGATTGCAGGGAGCCCAAGGCTCTGAGCAGGGAACTGCAGTGCTGAGAAAGGCCTGGCTTGGCTGGAGGGAGCTGAAAGGGCCAGTGCTGAGCCCAGGCCTGGGACAGCAGGGCCTGTCCCTCACGGGTGGCTCGGGGCTGTTTGTGGGGCAGTGGGATGTGAGGGGGAGGGAGGACAAATGTCATAAACCTGCATGACATTCCAGATCCTCATGGAACCAAGAGGATCATTGTGACCCTCTTGGAATTTTTTGGATCCAAGGGGATCATTTTGACACTCTTGGGGCCCATGGAAACAAGGGGCCAGTGCGACACAGCAGGGATGTAGCACCCCAGAATACTTAAATGCTGGGGGTAACCAAAGGTTCCTTTACTCAAGTTTGGTGTACAGGAGAAACACCAACCAGATATTCTTAAGAGTTCAAAATGGCACAAAACGGCAAAGTACAGAAAACCAAAGAACTTTGGAAAATTATTTAATACAACATCCAGTTAACTATTAAATACTTACCATAACAATACCTTCCTTAATGTAGCCTGTTTAACCTGGAAAACTTTAAAGCCTTTAAGTCATAAATGTTCTATGTAAAGAGGATTAGAAGAAGAAAGAGAGAGACAGAAAGACAGATGATCTATAGAAAGACACACAGAGCTACCACCTGTTAGGGTTACAGTGTGGGTGAGATAGAAACCCCAGGAGAAGGCAGGGTCCAGACCAGGGGCTGATCTCTTGCTCCAGCTTTACACCCCTGGACCTTTGTGGGCCTCCCCCCAGGTGGGACTTCCCCACTGTGTGATTGATTGACAGTGCATCCCAAGGTGTCTCAGGACATTGATCTCATCCAGCCTCTGACAGCGACCATGGTGACACTGTGGAACCTCATGGAACTATGGTCAGGTGTGACAATGTGGGTCCAGGGACACCATGGTGACACTGCAGAACCTCATGGAACCATGGGTCAGGTGTGACAATGCAGATCCAAGGACACCATGGTGACACTCTGGAACCTCATGGAACTGTAGGTCACTTGTGACACAGTGAGGCCTCAGAGGACTGAGGAGTCCATTGTGACTGATAGGGAAGATGTCTTTAGAGACAATTTGATGGGTAGAGCTATGGGCGGTAACATCTTTGAAATGGCTCTTAATGTCTCTATCAACTTCAAGCAACAGGTTTATTGCAGAGCCCAGACAGCCTGACTCCGTCAATAGACAAGGGTCTGCACAAGCCTGAGTTTATGAATTTGGGGTAAACTGACAGGTTCAAGGGAGATATGTGGTAGGGAGTTTGGGAAGGCTGTACCTTCCTTGTACCTCAGCCAATGGGGAAAGGAAGGAGGCAACAATCGGCTGGGAGCTGGGATAAAAGGAGACTGCACCCTGCAAAGCCTGAGAGAGAAAACTCCATGGGTGTGTGCCCCAGTGGGCTCTCTCCCTTCATTGGAATAAAGTTCCAGGACTCCTCTGTCTCCTTCATGGACACTGGCTTTTCATAGAGTGATTTTCCATCCATGACACTGCAGAACTACACGGAACCAAGGGGACATTGTGACACATCAAGGCCTCGTTGGAACAAAGGAACCATTGCTGACAGTTCAGAAACTCATGGAACCAAGGCGCCATTGAGACAATGCAGATTCAAGGACTCCATGGTGACACTGTGGCACCTCATGGAACCAAAGAGACCATGGTGACACTCTGGTGCTTCATGGAATCAAGGAGACCATTGGGGCCCCATGGAACCAAGGGAACATAGAAGAGCTCTGGCTGGCTGGGCCTCCTGGGGGCTTCTGACATGTCTGGCTGACCTTGGTTTTTCCAGGGCTCCTGAACCACTGGGGCTCTGGGTTTTCCTTCCTATGGGAAAGACCTGTTCTCCTCCAGATGACCATGGTCAAAACTGGGATTCCTCCTCCAAATTTCCTTATATGCAAAAATTATTCCCAGATGAAATCTGCCAAGACAAACTGATCTGTCCTGCTTGGCCACCTGAGGGCCACCTCTCATCTGCCTTTGAAACACTGGGACCATGTGGTTTTCTTTCTTATGGGAAAAACTCACCTTTCATGTCCAGGCACCCTGGCCTCCAGAATTCCCTGTCTTCAAGGTAACTCCCAGAAAAAAGCTGCCAGGACTGACAAGTCTGGCTGGCTTTGGCTTCCTGAGGGCTGGTTCTCATCTGCCTTTGAAACACTTTCCTTCCTAATTAAAAGAGCTCTTCTTCCTGTCCAGGAGCTGATGGCCAAAATTGAAATTCTACCTCTAAAAATCCCTATGGCTAAGGATTGCCTCCAAACTGAAGGTGCCAGGAGAGACAGGTCTGGCTGCCTTGGCCTACAGTGGCCACCTCTCATCTTCTTCCAAAACACTTGCACTTTGTGCTGATCTTTCCTAAGGGAAAAAACCATCCATCTCAAGCAGGCACCCACAGCTCAAATTAGGATTCCATCTCCAAAACTCTGCACATCCAAGGATTGCTCCCAAGTGAAAGCTGCCAGGACAGACAGGTCTGGCTGCCTTTGGTCTCTTCAGGGCTGCTTCTCACCTGCTTTTGAAACACTGGGTTCCTGTGGTTTCCTTCCAATGGAAAAGAACCATCCTTTTTTTCAAGGTGCCTGTGGCTGAAACTGAGATTCTGCCTTCCACATTCCCTATATCCAAGGATTTCTCCATGATAAAATCTGCCAGGACAGGCAGTTCTGGCTGGCCTTGGCCTCCCAGGAGCCACTGCTCTCCTCTTCTGCCTTTGAAACACTTGGGCTCTGTGCTTTCCTTCCTATTGAAATGTCCTTCTTATCAATGGAGAAATGGATGAAATTGGTATTTCACCTCTAAAATAATATCTATCTGGGGATTGCTTCCAGGTAAAATCTGCCAGTACTGTCTGGCTGGCCTTGTCCTCTGATGATCACCTCTCATCTACCCCTGCAACAGTGGGATCCTGTGCCTTTCTTCCTATGGAAAACAAAAAGCTTTCTTTTCCGTGGGAGAAATTGGAATTTGGCTGCCAAAATTCCATCTATCAAAAAAATCGTTCCCAGACAAAAGTAGCCAGGACAGACAGATCTGGCTGGCCTAGGCCTCTGCAGGATTCCTTAGGTTATGAGCAGAATGTTTTCAGTTGCAAACACCTTGGACAGTGTCCCGAGAGCTCCCAAGGTGGGGTTTGTAGGCCTCAAGCACATGACAACTATATAGGGACAAAGGAGCTCTGTGCTCAATGGAGTGGAGACTGAGGATAATGGAGGAGAGCCCTGGGAGAGATTGAAGGGTGGTTTCAGAGATGGTGGTTGCTTTTGACATAATAGGGAACAGCCAGAGAAAGAAAGAAATAATTAATGCAAAGCGCAGCTGCCGTGGCCCAGACCAGACATGAGGAAAAAGCAATTTCTTTTGCTGGGCAGGGCTGTGGAGCAACACATTCCCCAGAAGGAGCAGCCCAAGGCTTTGTGTGCCAAGGCAGAGGCAGGCAGGACAC
>JAHLSL010013673.1:0-51663 GCA_025920805.1 Petroica traversi | reverse complement strand
CGTACGGCATGGGGTGCCAGGCGAGATGGAGCGGGCGCTGCCAGGCGTGTCCCGCTGCGCTGTGAGGGAATGGAGCCCTGCGGCTTGGCCGTGCCCTGAGCCCGGACGGGCCGGGGAGAGGCCGGAGCGGGCAGTCCGTGACCTCGCCGGAGACCAAGGAGCTGCCGGGAAGGGAGGGCGGAAAGCCCCGCTCCGGGCGCTCCGGAACAATCCTCCTTCGCTGCGTTTGCCCGAGCCCTAGCACGGAAAATTTGGCCGCTCTCCCATTTGTTTGCGGTTTGTTGCAGCATGAGAGTTTTATGGGGTTTTTTTAAGGTCTCAGTCGTGTGTAGTTGCTGGGCAGCCTCACTAGGACGACACTGCGATGTTTCAGCCGCCGCAGGGCAGGGTTTTAATCCAAACCAAACCCTGCTTTCGTTAAAAAAGGGGGAGAAAAAAAGCCGAAAATAGGTTGACGTTTTTGTACCATCCTTTAAAATGTCGTGACATGGCTTCAGTGTTTAAAATAAACTGTCCTTTTTTACAAGGTCAGAATTAGTAAATAAAAATTGAAGGCTGCCCCTCTGCTTTAACACTATATCACCATTAAAGTTGTTGCTACTCTTCCATATTGCTGATAGCTGGAAAATATTTTCTTTGTTTTTGTTTCCCTAAGAAGAAATCCTGCTTATTAAGTGTTGGGAAAAAAATTGCTTTAAACTACAAGGGAATAGGATTATATTTAGATTTGTTCCCTGAGAAGGTGGGGAGGCCCTTGCACAGGCTGCCCAGAAAAGCTGTGGCTGCCCCATCCCTTGAAGTGTCCAAGGCCAGTTTGGATGGGGTTTGGAGTAATCTGGGATATTGGGATGTATCCCTGTCCGTGGCAATGGTTGGAACTGGATGAACTTTAAGGTCCCTTGCAACGCAAACCGGTCTGGGATTCTGTAAAATTCTAGTTGTCTCCCGGAAGCTTTTAACTAAATCCATATTTAGAAAGGTGTTTTTCTGGGTAGTTCTGGTTTTGAAATGCTCTTATGTCATCTTTAGGTAATCCCTATATTTGTTTTGGACATAGATAAACTAAGTCTCACGAGGCAGAATGAGGGAGCATTGTTGTTTGTTTTTGTTGAACAGGTAAAATCCCTAGGAAAGGATGTGGGTCAAGCCTGCCTTGCGGGAGGTGTCTGGAAGCACGGGGAGGTTTCCTTAACATCATCTTACGTTGGACAGGCCTGCCTGTGATCGAGGCAAAATGGCTTTCAGTAAAGGATACAGTGTCTATCACCAGCCGGATCCGCTCCCCTTCGGCGTGATCGTGGAAACCAGGAATGGAGAAGAATGTCTTGTGTTTGAGGCCAGAGCTGTGGCTGTCCTCTGTAAGTCGATCTGTTGTGATAATCACTGTGTTAGAAAGGTGGCAGACTTGAAATTGTGTGAGCCATTTATTTGTGCACTGTAAAGAAGCAACTGTTCTGTTTTTCTGTATGCTAATGGAGAGGCTTCTGATTTAAATTTCTCATTTTAATCTGTTGAGAGGGAATTCCATACATTTAATTACATTTCATTTTGCACGTATGTTTGCATGTCCACTACGTTTTCTCATAATTGCTTCCAACATCATCTCGGGTTCTGAACAATCCTATTTTAAACACACGATAACTTATTGGTGAGTTAAGTCTCCGTGTCGCACTTCATAACAATAAATTCTATATTCTTAAATGTTTTATCATAATTTGGTTTTATCTTGTGTGATTTTTGATAGCTTTTTAACTTTATTTTGTCCCTGTATTTTTAACCTTCCTCAAGACGGTGTTGATTTGTCTTGTCATAAAA
This sequence comes from Petroica traversi, assembly GCA_025920805.1. Classification (NCBI taxonomy): domain Eukaryota; kingdom Metazoa; phylum Chordata; class Aves; order Passeriformes; family Petroicidae; genus Petroica; species Petroica traversi. The sequence continues at coordinate 49,848 of JAHLSL010013673.1, read as the reverse complement.
TGAATAATGTTTGGAGCAAGGTGTCTTGTATTTCAAAGTTATTTTTACACGTTCTAAGTGAAAAATGCTAAGATACTTCCCTATGTTTTTATCCCCCACCCTCCCTTTTTTTTTGTTGGAGGACACTAAAATGAGAACTGCAGAAGAGAGCCAGAAGGCCTGTACATGGGCTTTTAAAATATGTAAAACTATGAAATATGTTTGTGTTCTTTAGAAAGTCAAATTGCACAGCACTTCTGAGCTTGATATTGGCGCTTTTCTAGAAAGCTTTCGTTCAGTGGAAGTAGTTTTCTCCTTAGGTAGCCACCTGTTAGAGGCCTGGCAATGACTGACATGGTTGCTGCAGCTGTATGATGGTCCAAGTGAATAGTGAGTGCTTTTCTCCTATTTTTGAAATTCTTGCTTTTTCTGGTGCAGCTCCTTCTTACTGTGTATTTAAGGAATCTCCTTGACTTTGGTAGCAGTATCCATAAGGCACTATAGTATGGATTGGGAATAAATGTCCAGACGAAAAGGTAGCGAACAGGTTTAGTGCAAGCCATAAAATGTTTTGTAGATTTGTGAAAAAGGTTGTTTTAGCCTGTGTTTAGTAATTACAGTACACGCCTGAGCTACTTAAGGGCCAACAGATGAAAAATTATTTATTCCTGAAGGTTATGCTCAGAAAGGGCAGTAAGTCACTTCTCATGCTGGGATACACTGCAGGCACCTGTCACGTGGATGTTGTTCAGCAGTAGGAATTGGGGCAGTTTCCACCCCAGGGGAGCTTGAGCCTCCAGCTGCTGCATCCGGAGCTAATGGCAACTTCAGGGAGGCTTTGCCAGGGGCTGGGGAAGGGCTGAACAATGTGCATTCCAGGAGACAGCAGGCATCCTTCCCGAGGGCTGTCCAGCAGCAGCAGCGCCCCATTCCTGCTCCGTTTCTGATCATCAAAATGAATAATTCAAAAGAGAGAAGGGTGCACTGAAAGCCTCTCCACAGGCTTTATTTATAAATCATACGTCCCCATGCTAAATAAACTTAATTTTTGAACACCTCTGGGTGACCTCATCAGCACAGCTGCAGAGCCGCCAGTCCTTGTCACCACAACAGGTTCCTTGGTTGCGATGGAGATGCCACAGAAGGATCCCTGCCTCCTCTGAATCTCCATATGCAGCTTCTCAATAGTCACTTTGTGGAAGAACAAAAAGAAGGAAAAAAAACCACAACCCAAAAAAACAAAACACCAAAAAAGAGAGTTTGTGTTTCCCCTACCTGGCTGCAGCTCCAAGAGAAATATGTGATGCGCTGATATTTAGACTAAAGGCCTAAAAGCCATGTCTTTGTGACTGAAGAGAAAGAAAAGCAATGGGAATCAATCGAAGGAACGTCACATCTCCCCCAGCCCCAGCAGCCTCTGCTTGGCCCGGCTGGCAGAGGTGGGATGGGGAGCTGCTCTGAACACCACAGACAGCTTTACTCAGCAGAGTGAGCTGCCATGCCTGAGATATTTTTGTTTGTATGTTTTTAAAGGCTATTTAAAAGTTTAATGGGATATTTCATTGACTCATGACCCATAAAATCACATTGTAGCACACTGTCCTGAAAACAGCTGCACCTTGTGAATGCTTGGGATTATTTAAAAATGAAAATAGCAGAGGAAAACTCAAGGTGACCCCCTTTTTCTGTCGCGATGCAACTGTGAGCTTTTTCTGCCTTTCCTGCTGTGCACAGAGGACTTTGTGTAACACCTGGACAGTAGGGCCACTGGAGCAGCCTTGGATCCCACAGTGACACTGTCTGCTGCTGTGTCTTCATGAGGAGCTGGCCCTGGCAGGGCAGCAAAAGACATTTGTGCAGGAGTTTTGTTGAAGCAGGGCACAGAAGGGTGTACATGGCCTCTGCCCATGTAACACCCCTTGACAACACCAGACTTGAGGACCCTGGCATCCTTGACATCTCATCCAAGTTCTCACTCGCCATTTTCAGGGACTCTCAGATGCCCAAATCATAACACAGAAAATTGATAAACAGTGAGGAATAAACTCAAACAGGAACATCCTAATGCAGTGCTTGCCCTTGCTTCTGCCACTCTAACTCCTGGCAGAGGCAACAAAAGGAGTTTGAGCTGACCGTGCAGCATCCTCCCTGCTGTAGCCCATCCTCTGCAGCACAGCCAGGTATGGCAGCATCACAAACAAATGCAATACATCTCGATCCCTCCCAAATGTAAGCCAACATGCCATAGGAATTTTAAGAGCAGCAGTTTGTGTGCACAGGTTAGTCTGAGACAGTGGTTGTAACTGCATCTCATTTGGCTGCACTACTCCTTATCCAGAGGTGAGGCTGCTAAGAGCTTCAGGAGCTAGTACCTTGCTGTAGGTATCAGGCTTGATCTGGCACCGGACCGGGAGATCTCCTTGTAGGCGGCCAAGGTTTATTGGAGAAATTGTTAAATTCCAGTGACTCGTATACAAAGATAAGCTGCAGTGCCTTCTGAAAGGCAAGTGTTTCTGACCCATAGAAACTGATACAGGTTACATAGACACCAGTGACCACAGCAGGTTTGATGGTAAAATAATGATCACCTTGCGGTTAATCTTACTGGAATCACAGTTTCTTCTACCTAGTACATCCAATGGGATGTGTACATTGTGTCAGCTCATCACTACTACCTCCTGCCCTTCTGTTGCTCTCTATCTCAGCAGCATCTCTTCTGTCCCCACTCCATCCCAGGAGCTCTCCCCTCCCTTGTTTGCTGTGTTTAAACATCCAGAGCAGAACATCTCTATGGAGTGTTTCTAAATTCAACATGAGGCTGCTCTCATCTTTAACTGGATGGGGGAATAAGAAGGTGCAGAACTCAATCTTTAATATTAGACTTTTAACTAAAATTAAAAAGAAAGAAAACCCCAAAACAAAAACACTGTTCATTTCTCATGGAGAATTCAAACCCTTCACTGGCATGTTCGTAAGAATGTGGGGTTTTTTTCTGCTTGCAACAGCTGGCAATCATGGAATTGTGTTCTGGAGCACCATGGTGTTGTCCTGCCGGTATGAAGAGCTGTCATAGGGCTGCACAGAGCAGTGCTGCTGTCCACACAGCCAGCACAAGGCTGGCTGCCAGTCTGAGGATAGGGTGAGGGTGGAGGGATGGGGTGCCTGAGGTGCAGGAGCAGACCTCGTAGCCGTTCTTCGAGCGGCTCTCGCCATGCTGCCCCGGCCTGGAGTGCGCCCCAGTCCTGCTGCTCCCGGCTGCCTCGGGGGCATCGGCCTGCATGTCACTGCACACTAACCAGTCCCTGGCAATGGACTGTGGGTACCCTGGCTGCACCTCCGGCTCGCTGTCCAGCACCTTCCAGTACTCCTTGCCCTTGAAGAAGTAACTTGCACCTGCAAAGAGACCAAAACCCAAAGACAAGGTGAGCACTGGTGGGTGCTGTCCCAGAGGAAGGTATAGGAGTACTTAGAGCAACAGAGCCCCGGGAGTGGAGGCACGTGAGATATCACAGCTTGCTGTCAGTATCACATCTTGCTGCAGGAGGGATGCTTCAGAGGGTAATGCTGCGCCTGGCCAGGATCTCTCACACCAGCCAGGAGGCACTAGCAGTTGGAGGTGGGTGGTGAGGTGTCACCTCTTCTGTGTTGAGTCCTAGAGTGGATGTACCTCCAGGTACTGTGCATGTTTAGGGTGCAGGTCCTGTGAACCCACAACTGGACACACCATACTCTCCTTCTCGTAATAGGGCATGGTAAGGCTGGAGACCCCACAATCCATGAATGACCTGGAGTGTGTGCTGCTGACCTTGAACTCAGAAAAATAACCTGAGCCTGACAGGGCCCTGGGAACCTTCTGCTCTCAGGTGCATTTTTCCACTCTGAACTGGGAGGTTGTGAATTCTCTAAGCAGGCCCCATGCTCAGGAGGACTCCTGCCTATGAGAATGTCACTCTCAATAGCTTTTGAAACTCAGCTTGAAAAGTCTCTGGAAGTGGCCTTCCCCTCTGCCTAGATAAATGATTGCTATTACACTGTTAAGTTTCCTGTAAATAAACCTCAGAAGTGCCACTTCGTTGTGAGTGAATAGATGGTTGTAAACATCTCCCGTGACAAAATTTTTGTGGTCTTTTCAGGGGGAAGAAACTACTGAAAAATCTCATCCTCAGAAAATAAGTCATAACTCTGGGAAAACATCCTTGAAAGTATTTTCTGTCTGCATTTTTATATATCCAGCTAAAAATCCAATGACAACAAAACCAGCAAGGAGCAAATCAGCCCAAATTAGATTAAAAATCACTGCTAAGCAGCATCAACTGTGTGTTCCTTTAATAAAGTGCAGTAATTATCCCCCTTAATATTTTTGTTGCCTGTTTAAAATTAGAGTCTTCTAGTGAGTAGCGTGGGGAGGTCTGGCTGGAATCACACCTCCCTCTTTGGTTTCCAGTCACAAGGAACATCCCATCAAGGGCTTGCCATTTGTGTTAGCAGGCAGGCTAGAAGGGGCTACAGTTCAATAGAGCACTGATCTTCTTTGCTGTGCTTTTTTAAACTGCCATATGGACTTACCATCTGACCACCTCATGGCATCGTCCAAAGGACTGGGTATTCCCTTCCACAGGATGGCCTCTGAAGGATAACCGGGATCCATCCTCCGCTCATGGTCATCGTAGCGCCAGTAGAGATTGTCCTTAAAGAAATAAGTCTTGTCATTGTAAGCCCAGGAGAAAGCGGCATCGATTCCTCCCAGGGGCAGGCCAAAGTCCGAAATGGGCCGTGGGTACCCTTCCTCGACGTTGTTGTCTTTGAAGACCCAGTATCTGTCTCCTGTGGAAAGGAAACAAGCACTGAATAAAATCACATTTGTTTAACAGCCTAAAACAGAATTTCCCCACAGGATGAGCTGAGCTACTGCTTCGTTATCTACTGTAGTGACAAAGCCTCAGGGCTGAGCTCTGGCATTTAAGGATGGGAATAGGTAGCCCATGTGGGAACCTCTGGCTTTGAATAGTCAGGCTTTTTTGTGTCAGGCTGCCCATGGACATAGCCCTGCTTTACTGCTGAAAGCATGACTGTCCCAGGACACGAATACACTGACAGTGTCAGTACAGTTGTTACTTTTATGTATTTGATGGAGGCATTTGGTTTTCTGCCCCTCGGATTTCTGCCTGATGTCTAAAGAAACAAAGTTACAGGCAGCTTTTGTGGGCAAACTGCACACTTTCTGTGGGCTATTCGGCTCCTGAGAAGCCACATGTAGTCCACTTTGATAAGAAATCACCACTTTCTAGGGCCAGATGGGCTGAGAGACCTGTGGATTATGAGGATACACAGGGACTGGATAAATCTCATTTGAGCAGCTCACTGCTCTTCACAGCCACTCCCTCGACATGACCTTGGGCAGAAGAGAACGGTCAATATGGGGTTTTTATCCCAATAAAAATGAAGCGTGACAGGACTGGGCCCTGATCTGTGTGTGAACAAGCAAATGAACCCAGATGTCTCAATTTCTTCCTAATTCTCTAACCAATGGGACAGTCTTTCTTCTTTTACAACATCTTTTTAGGAACCCTCAGTGTTCTTTTGGGTATTGCATAGCCTATTTTAAGGATCAGACTTTTGTCTTCCTTGGTTTTCTAGAATATCTGAAGCGGCCCTTAAATGCATGCCCATGTATAAGCACCAAGACCTTAGAGGCCAAGGTAATTTGTGTTCTTTGGTTTCTGTCCAGGGATCAATGAAACAGCGCTGAAGGGAGAAAATGAGACGTATTTTATAGCTGGAAAGAAAATTCTGAGTTTATGTTGGGAGCTGGGCAGGACTAACATATACACAGAATGCATGACCACAGAGTATTCTGTGTGGCAGGGACAAGATGCCAGCTGCGGCACATCTGGAATTCCAGTCTCCTGAGCAGCTGGGAGGAGCCCCTGAACCTGAGCTCCTGGTTGGTTGTCTGTTCATCCCCAGCAGGGAGAGAAGGGAGGGAAGGAAGGAAACGAGTGAGGGCTGCTGTGCTCTGCAGACCTGACTGGGAAGGTCCAGTGCCAGGCATAACGGGTAGCGCGCTCCAGCTGGCCCCATTCTCTCTGGGAAAGCAGAGCAGGGCAGGCTGCCTGAGGCAGCTGGACATACATGGCAGAGCCTTGCATATGCTGTTTTGTGGGGAAATGCAGGGCTTGGTGTAGCTCTGCGGGGCTCAGTGTGCCAGTGGTCCAGGAAGGCTTTGGCTGTACTTGGAAAGGCTTCTGCAAGCATAAGGGCTTGTGTGGGACATGAGCCATCTCTGTGGCCTGGCTGGGGGAACTGAAACCAAAATATTGCTTCCGGAAGTGCTTGGTTCGGCTCTTCTGAAACTGATAATTGCGACATGTTTCAAGCAGAGCAGTCGTGAGACAAAAAGCAGTTTACGAAGAGGAAGAATGGATGGCTGGGATGTGTTTAGCACTTCAAGTGCACAAACTTGGTGAAACAAGAGTCAGTGCCTGCCAGGATCTTGGGTGACATTGAGTGCATGGGTGGCATCTAACCAGCACGGATGGATAGTCCGTGGGGGACTCAGACACTTGTATAGAAACCAAGAGCTAAATTGTTCCTCCAACTCTCCTGAAAAAGAAGCTTGCAGTTTTGGGTTTTTTTAAATTAAACAAGAGAATTATAGCACTTACTTTAAGAAAATATAAAGTAACAGAAATATAATTATTAAAACTGAAGGTTTTCATTTTCACTTTTATTTCCTCTCTGACTTCTTTTCTCAGCAACAAATACTAAAAAGAGAAAAGGTCAAAGGAGGAACACAACACCTGTAAGTGTGTGTAGGGGTGATTCCTGTTTCTGTTTCATTCTTGAAAAGCTCTGATTTTAGTTACATTTGCCTGAACTTTATCTTCTATGACATTTCCCTCATTTTCTGGGGAACATGACCATTACTTTTTGCTTGCCCTCCCTGCCAGCTCATTTCTCCTGGCCTTGCTCATAGACAGCAGGTCTCTGGCCCTTGAAATGCCTAACATGTGGCACTGGTGTCTCTCCTGCCTGCCACCACATTCTATACCTCCGGCACCATGTTTGCTCTCACCTTTGAAGAAGACAATCTTGTGGTCGCTGGTTCTCTCGTAGACTGCGTCCAGGCTGTCCAAGTTGAGTGGCAAGCCCCGCCAGAAACGGTGAATCTGAGCCGGCTGGAGGGAGACCAAGTGCTTATTGCGAGTCAGTCTCCAGAAGTACTTGCCTGGAGGGACAGACTGGACATTACTGAACCACACTCAACCCACCTTTGCTAGGGGGTGAGTGCCGGGTGGGCGGTGGCAGCAGGAAGCCAAGTGTGTGAGATGGGAGCCATGACTTAGAGCCATCCTGCTTTCCAGCAGCAGCTGTGACTGCTTTCTATTTCTGGCAGTCACTTGAAGAAATCCCCCTTTTTTTGGATTAAAATAATCCTCTGGACATTGTGCTGGAGTTGTTATACTCCTGGCCACAGCATGAGGCTGTACCGCTGAGCTGAGGCAGAAGAGAGGAACCTTTCATCTCCTCCCTCCCTCTCTGCACGGGACCTCCTGTGAGCTGGTGGGACCAGGCACTGACAGCCTTAAGCAAGAGCATCCGAAAAAACGTCCCTGTTCCTCCTCTCCTGGTGCAGCCACAGTTTCCTGCACTCAGGATGTCCAGCTACTCTCATGTTTGGGAATGTGTAGGATGTTACAATGAAACACAGAAATACCAGAGGGGATTTTTGTAAAGAAGAAAGGGAGTAAGAAAATAAAGCAGGAGGAAACCATCTGTATAGATATGGAAGGGTTGAGGAAGGCACAGTTAAAGGAGAAGGAGGCACAGTTAAGGACTCTGGTACCATCTAGAGGTGCAGGATACTAAGCAGGGACTGCAGTCCTGCGAAGGTACTGGTGGTGCCAGCAAGCACAATTCAACACCTGCAGCAGCACTGCCCCAGCTAGGAAAGAGTATTTTGGAGATTTCTGAAATTTTCTGGATAATGGAAAAGGAAATAGACTTTTCCTTTGTGGAAAGCATAACAAACTTTTTCTTGCTAAAAGAGCCTTGTATGGGATTTCCTGAGGAGTCTTAACAGTTTTCAGGGGCAACTCCAAACCCAGCTCTGGACTGGCTCTGGGATTCTCAGCCTTTTTGCAGCACATTTCAGTCTGTGTTTTCTCCAGAGAGCTCCACAGAGTGATGTGAGCAGAGCAAGATGTTTAGGAGTCATCTCTGAACTTTGTCTTGTATTTGTTATTGCCTGTTAGAAATTATTGCACATTATTTGCATCTGGTCTTGCATTAATTTCTGAGGGGAGATAAGGAATAGAAACCAATATGCATCTTTAGATTTGTATTCCCCACACACTCAGCTCTTTCTCCTGAGCTGGCAGATTGTGACACCGGCTTTTAAAATTTTATAGAAATTGGAATCTTAGCCTAATAATGCAGGAGGCAAAACTCTAGCACTTTAACATCTGCATAGAGGGAGTTTTACTCTAATTATAAGGATTTATATAACATTCTTTTCCTTCTGCTCTAGTTTGCACATTTACTCAATCTAATGGAAACATAAATGATTAATACATTCCAATATGGTAGGAATTGCCTTAATTACAGGTTTTTTTAAAAGAATGTAAAAAAAACCCCGAGGATTCAAATTTCCATTCAGGTTCAGGATTCAGGTTTCCATTTTATATCAATGGAAACATACATGTTTAAATAATGATGATCTCTGCATCTGTATTTAGCAAGGCACTAGACACGGTCAAATTTGTACTTTTTTAGAAGAAATACAGCTCAATTAAATTCCTTCTTTAGCAGATCAGTATCTGAACTTTGAAGTGCTCTGGGCTCATTCGACATACAAGGAGAAGCCTCAGTACTTTTGACATTTCATCCCTTTGCAAGTGATGAGCTCAGTGGGAGAGCAGCTGCAGCAGGGAAGTCTTAAATCTGCCCTCAAGGTCAGAAATAGCCTGAGCTGTTGGTTACTTTGGCTGGGTTTTTATAAGCTATCAGGGAAAAGGAAGAAAATAAAGCACTTAAATAGCAAGGAATTCTGAATGTGACAGCCCCAGTATGCCTGGGCTCATGATTTGCCACGCCCCAGCCTGCTCACCAAAGTGCTGCTGTTGCATGGATGGTCATTGGCCAAAGCCAGATCCATGGGGGAACTGCTGCCATTAGCATGCAGAAATAATTAAAAAAACAAAATATCAACACCATATTTGTTTAAAAAGCTCATTTTAAACACTCCTCTGAGCTGGCAAACTGAACACAATTGAAAGCCAAGTGTGAGGTCCTGCTGCACCAAGATGTGGATGACAGGTTGAGGCAATTGCTTTCTTTAATTCCAGGTAATTTGGATCCCAGCTGTGTTTCACACTGTCCAAACTTTGGCTGCCTCTGGCAAGACTGCTGCACACACCATGCAGACACACACACAGGCCAAAGGCACTTAAAACTTCAGGAGTCTGTAGTGAGGCACCTACATCAAAGCAAGCAGTGATGCCAAAGTGCAGAGAATCCACCTTCAAAACAACAAGCCTGTGAGGTCTGGGGAGCTCTAGTCCTGGTGCCTTCGCAGTGGATTCTTTCCCTCTAGGAAACACGCTGGACCAGCTCAGAACAAAATGCCTATCAAGGGACAAGGCTCAGCACTAGAGATAATTTAAATCCTGTTCCAGAGGTGACATCCCTGTTCCTTGGTGCGCAGGATGATTTGGGGGGCAACAATGAGGGCTGCAAGAAAAGTGCTAAGGTCTGGAGGCAGACGTGCAGCTGGCATCCACTGACCCTGTGCTCTTTACATTTGCTTTTTGGCCTGCAATAAATGTATCCAAAAATAGACTCTGAGATGGATTTCTCTTTACTTCATCACTTTTTCCCCTCCAAGAGACAGACAGTCATTTGTCCTGACACCAGTTCATGTCTATGAATTTCCCTTCTTCACTGTGGCTTTTTGGAGCTGGCATATGAACAAATCATGTTGTGGAACAGTCTCCATATTGTGCTTCCCTCAGGGAACAGGCAACACCAAATTCTCTGGAACCCTTTTGCTGTTCTTGCCTGTGACCCAAAGCTCACACTTTGATACCCAGATGCCTGGATGCTGTTTTTGGTCCCTCGGACAAATGCTTCCATTTTTCTGGTGGATGGCTTTGGGGTGGCTAAATGGTGGCCAGGGATGCAAAGAAATGCCCATGGGCATTTTTACATCTTGGAAATATGAGAAAGCAAGCCCAGAGAGTTTAGCCTACACAGGCTCTACACAGCTGGGAAGGCACCGACAGGATCCTCATCAACAGCTGGGCACCCCGGGAACACACTGGCAGCAAGTGTTTGCTGGCACAAAACCAGATGGTCCTCAATTGCGTATACACTGTCTTTGAGAGACACACGGCAAGCAGCATTAAGGAAGGTGAAGCATGGGATGAAAGGAAGGCTGGAGGTATCCAGGAAGAAAGCAGTGGAGTGTTGTTGCTGCTCTGCTCATCATTGGCTCACCTTTGATTTTGACTTTGATAGCACAAATACTAGATTTTAGTTCTTCACCTGGGCAGTTCAGCGTGATGGATCAGAATAAAAACAGCTGTGCTAGATTGTCACCGGGCCAGCCACAAACTCAGGCATGTGAGATGACTCCCTGGGTCTGTGGGAGCAGCCCACAAAACCCAGCCAGCTCATCCTCAACACCCACCCCAGCCCATCCCACACTGCACTGCCTCTGGTGCTACCACACCAGAGCCACCGCAGGGTGACACAGGCACAGACCCCTGGCGCTCACCTTTGAAGAAGAAAGCCTCTCCCCGGATCTGGGCCACTGCATCGAAGTGTGTGTTGCACCTGTTGGGCACATCCCGCCTCAGCCTGTGGAGAGATGCCCAGGTGAGCATGCCCCAGGCAGCCAGTGAGGGGCTGTGTCCCCCTGATGCCTCCGATCCCCTGCTCCTGGAGAAGACTAAGGCTGTGCCCATCTGTCACTCCTCATACTCAAGCCCAGCCAGGTGCACAGGGATTTCCAAAGCAAGCTCAGGCAACCCTCAGCCTGAAGATAGCTTAGGCTGACAAGCCTGGGCCACTGGATGCCATTGCTGGGAGTTGAGTGAGACCACGCTCTATATCCACCTCCTCGTGTACCTGGTGAGGGCTGAGCTGGCTTCCCACTCCCAGTGGCACAGCATGGCTTGGCCAGCTGCCCCAGGGCAGCAGGACATGGAAAACAGCCAAGCAGCCTCTTGCTCCAGCAGCTCAGGGTGCTGCTGCTCCGGGGCTGAGCTCCAAAGTTCCAGTAAGAGGTGACAGAGCTGCAAACAGAAAGAAGCTGAGCCTAAACAGGGACCTGGAGGAGCCATGCGATATCTGGTGAAAAATACCTGCTGAAAGCCACCTGGCTGAGATACTGAGCTGCTTTAACAAAGTGAGTGAGGAAGGCACAGAGTGCAAAGGACTGAGAGAGCCACAAAGTCCACGTAAGAAATGATGACTGATGGAGGAACAAGAAGAGGATGCTGGGAACATGCACAGAAAAGCTGCTGTGGGTGACAGGGAAGCATAAATCTATATTGCTGACAGAAAAATTGTGCTCGGCTGCCAGCACCAGCTTCACAGCCCTCTTTGGCCACAAAATGACAGATGTGGAGGCAAACTCCATCCACCCTCCCAGCATACAAGGCAGGAACAAGGGGATGGCATAAGCAAGTTTCCCGCTGCTCCTGCTGCGAGATGGTGGCCTCCCACAACAGCAGGGTGAAAGGCTCTCATATTTCTAGGTCCAAACATGGCCATAAGGAACATGGTGGACAAGTGCCATTAGAAGCTATGCATGGAGAAACATCGCTAATGGCATTCAGCATGTTCAAACAAAAGGAGCATGAGGTGAAGATGACCTGCACCATCTCTGCTGCTCTCACTTGGGGTGCTCCTGGTGTCTGGCAAAAATGTGTTTGACCATCACTTCCTGCCTTTTTGTTCAGTGTCCCTTCTTCTCTTAACTGTCCTGCTGTCCTGGTCAACATTTAATAAAGCGTCCATGCTGATTGCTTGATGACACTCAGAGTAAGCAGCCTTTTGCCAATGCTAACTTGTATTGGAGTCAGGCTATCAGTCCACTTGTTCAAGTATTCACCCCATCAGGTACATTACGGAGTTGTTCACTGTGGAATGATTTGGGTAAGTTATGCTTGTGCAATTCAGGATACTGCTGAGGAAGTCTGATTAAAATTTCAGCAAGGACGAATTTACCTAAGGGTGATGGTGACAAATTTCTACTAATATGAGTAAAAAATTTGAGTCTTGGTGAAATATCCAGAGGTCCAGAGAGAAATACCAAAACCAGAGTGAGCAGGCAAGATATTGATGAAGTAGGGCTTCACTACTACACATCCTTTGCAGGAAAGGAAGTTTTTTGACTTACGGGACAGTGGAGCGGTTCTCTGGCAGCTCTGGCAGGATTGGATGGTCATCTGTTTTGCTTACTTCAGGCTTGGCCGTGGGGGACACAGATTCCCTGACTCCTGTGTAGAAAACAAGCAATAATGGGGAGCACCATCCTCCCTACCAGCTCCACTCACCCCAAAAAACAGCCATTCCTATGTGCCCTGCCATGGCAGGAACAAGCTGTAGCCACGTGAGGGACACAAACTTACCATAGAGTTGCCAGACCCGGACTTTGTCCTCATAAGGCAGGTCGTACTTCAGAGGATCCCCCACAGGACCTTGATAGTAGGGTCTCATGATAGACTCTATAGCAGATATGTGGGTCAAGCCAATGGCATGGCCAAACTCATGGACAGCTACAGCAAATAGGTCCATCCCATGAGTGTCTGGAGATAAGGACAAAATTGAAATAAAAGTCACTAAGGGATAGTAATTGGGGGATTTGGATGGGCTGCAAGGGCTGTAAGAGAAAGCGTAGGTTTATGCTGGATAAACTGGCAAGAGTTTGGAATAGGTAAAGTTTGAAGAAGACATTTTTTTCCAGTATAAGACTGGAGTGTATCATATGACAGTGGAAAGCAAGACAGACTTCAGCCTACACCAGCCTGGATATTACCCCTCTTATTTCCAGATCACTCTTGGCACCTGAGAAAAATCTGGACAAAGGGCTGAGTCAGCAACCACACCACAACCACCTGCTGAGTGGCACTGCAGAAGCTGGGCCAGAGCAGTCACTCTCTGCATCTCATGCCTGCAGCAGCTGCTGACATAGCCTTTGCATTGCCAGATCACCAGAATACCAGATTTCTGCAGCCACCAGCCAGGACCTCGTCACATCCTGTGACAATGAGCCAAGCCATGTGCCAAGGAGCTGGGGAGTACCAAGCAGTGCCCACCTGCCCATGGCGCTCTGCGGGGCTTTCCCTGCCTGGCCTCGCATGCTGCTGCACTGGCCATATCCATCCCTCAGGCTTTCTGTATGTGCACAAATGCAGAAATGTTCACCTGCTCATTGGCCACCAACCTGCTCATCTCACTGCTGCCCTGACACAAGTAGGTGACCATGTCCAGCTTGTTTTTTGAGGATGTACCATCTTCTCCTGTTTCACACCTTGTGCTGGCAGGGCTGCAGCTCTTGTGTCTGCTGCCTTGGGCAAACACTTTGACCCTCACATGCCACAACGGGCATTAGGGAGACACTGTTGAACATCAGTACCTCCTTCGATGACTTTTTTCCTTCAGTCTGGGCTATCTCTACTATATTCTCTTTCCCTAAATTTCCTTATTTGCAATCCAACCGCCAATGCCTCTTCCCACACTCTCATACATACCAATCCTATCCTTTCCAGAACCTGAGATGCTCATGTAAGGGGTTAATGCTCATTTCCAAACATAGGCCACTGCTACCAAAGCAAAGGAAATGCTGCTCTCAGGTGCTGTATGGGACTGAGCCTGCTTGGTGCATTCTCACCACCCAGCTCCAGATAGACTGGGCTACATGTCCATGCAATTTCTGCCCCTCTCTGCGCAGCAGTGTCCTGCAGAGCAGTACCAGTGGGCAGCCATCATTTTAAGTGGGGTTCCTGTAAGATCATGATGTCAAGTATTGTAATGAAGAGGCAGTGAGGTTGGAAATGCCCCTGTGGAGCTCAGGGGAGTGTCACATTCCCTGAGAATGACTGGAGATAAAGGAGATGGCTTCTTTGCCATCTGAGATGGCTACTTTTTTTCACAAAAGCAACCCTGGCTGATCCTGCATAGGGATGATCTTCAGTGCTCCTTACCAGGCTCGGGGTATTGGAGCAGGAAGATATTCTTTGCTGAATTTTGCCTTTTTCTTCATGACTATTATTTACAATGTCTGTAACCAGCTGAGGTTTTTATAACCCTTGCTGTTTTCCCTGGCACTAGGAGAGAACAAGACATATGCTTGTTGACATTTTAATGCCAGACTGACAACTTTTATATCACCTACCAAGTTCTTGTTTTTGAATCTGTAGGAAGAACAAAATAAATAAAAGATGAAGCTCGGATAGCTCCAAGATCTTCAAAGCAGAGGGCAGCTTTTTGCTGTCAGGCTCATCCCCTCATCCCCTGGTGGTACTTGGAGGGGCACTCCCTGAAGGAATGCTGGCTCTGAGCTCGCTCCTTCACAGAAGTTTGTTTCACAATGAGCATTCCCAACCACTAGCTGCAAAACTGACTCCATCACTAACACATCTGCCGTGGCAAGCTACTGACCACACCACTTGCCTCCGCCCTGTATATCTGCAGATCAAAACTGCTTCTTTTTTTCCCTTCCTCGTAAGAGTCATCAGTTGAGATTGCACAGTAGCATGAAACAAGGAGCAGATGTAATCCTGAAGAATCAGGTTGTCCAGACCTTTAACCTTCACATCAAGACCTCCTCCAGCACCTCTGGTGAACACTCCTGCCCACAAACACTCAGGGGGGAGGATGGAGGTCAATCAGTGGGCAAGAAGAAGATATTAGCTTGTTTCAGAGAAGACAACTAGGTTTAAAAAAAGTCACTAGGCTGAGGCCGCACGATCCTAACAGGAGTCTGGTGGAGGAGGTGGCATGGCAAGTAAATTAGCAGTTGGTGGCTGCAGAGAAGAAATTCCGTCAGAACATGCCTGACACAAAGACTGGGGACCTGATCTCCACAGATGGCTTTGTGGCCAAAGAACAATCACTTCTGATACTCCCTCTGCTGTTTTAAAACTCTGCTTTAGCCAGATGAGATAAAGATAAAAAAGAAAAGAACTGCAACTTGTAACTATCCTGATGTCAAGTAATAGACAGGAGATGGCAGAAAAAAACCAGGCCTTTTACCCAGCACAACACAGAACCCTTCACAGGTAGGTCAGCTAATAGTATACTTTAAAAATAGGAGCCTGGGACATCTGGCAGTGAAGGCACCCAAAAGATGCCAGAGTCAGAGAATGCAGCCTCATCCAAGAGCTCCAGCATCCATATACTCAACCTGCAACCTTCCAGGCCCCAGAAGAAAAGCGGACTGGGGTTAGGTGATGGAGAGCTCTGCAATTGCTGGCAGGGTAAGAAGAAACATGGAGATGCCACTGAGGCTTCTGGGAACATAAGAGTGTCCTCAACACTGCCTGGGTTGATTTTGCTAGTGAGGCTGAGGGAGGAATCAGAAGAAGAAGACTTCAGGGATCCTGAAGCCTGGGGTGAAGGTGTGGCAGAGGCTGAAGCACTCCAGCCACGAGAGCAGAGGAGGGAAATTGTTAGCCCCTGTGTTTGGCTGCAGCTCTCCCACCCTGACCTACCTGAGGATCGGAAGGTCCAATATTCGTCATCGTCAAAATGAGTGTCCCCTGCTGTATGATGGTCTCCAGGGAAGAAAGCGTGTGCCACTGTACCACCAGGCCCATCAAAGGGATAGCCGTCATTGTGATTGGCCTTGGAGAAGTCTATCTGGATGTCAGCATTGTTTCCTGCCACTTCATGGAAATTCAGTGGGGTGATGTCACTCCAGACCTTCAGGGCGTAGTACATCAGGGCTCGGACAGTGTCGTGGCCCAGATGGGACTCTTTTGGGAAGGTGCGAACTCTGAAATAAGAGAGCAAAAAAGAGGATGGGTCAATAGCATGAAAGATTTCCAAGAACAACCAGAACTGACTCTGCAGATGCCTGGTGCATCAGAGCCTCAGTGAGGCCTTCAGAGCTTTTTGCAGTTTTGGGCTGAGCTGGAATGGAAGAAAAGTCAATGTATAACCCACCTTTGAAAAAGAATTCCTAATATTGTTGATTTAATAGAGGATATGAAAAGAGAAAGATGCAACAAGGCACCTTGGCTTCTGAAGGAGTATATTTAGATAACCTTTCCTTGACAATTTTGACAAAAATATACATGTTTTCCAAGCAAATGTACTATTGACTGAGTAATTATTGGCAAAAGCCTGTTCTGATGGACAACTTCTGGCCAGCTGTACCCTAGTAATAATAGATACTTCATTTTTGTGCACCAGCACACCAGCCAAAGTGTTAATGAAACATTCATAGTTTGACAGATTTTTAAAGACTGAAGCAACAATTAGGATCACATCACTTACCCTCCTGCATAATATGGCTGTGACAGCATTACTCAGTACCACATCTCCCCCTGTCACCAATCAGGCAGCGATGACCTGACTAAACTTCAAGAGGTAATTACAAGCATCAGAAGGGGATGTCACACCACTCAAGCTCTTCCCAACTAGCAATTTGAGTGCTGGGAGACACCACAGGTCAGAAAAGGGGAGTAGGAATGACTTGCTTCCTGAGGTTGGGAGCACATCCCACACCCTCAAGAGACAGGCAGCCCAAAGTAGGCACCACCTTCAGGCCAGGGCAAAACTAGTCAGGGTTAAATTTAGGACAGAGAAAAAAGGACTCATGAGAATAAGCAGAAATCTCACTAATAGTTCATCTGAAGAATTTGGGAAGCTCATCCTAGAAGCAGTGGGAATGAGTGGTTGAATCAGGCAAAACACATCACAGCCAGATGAGCAAAAATCATACATACCTTCACCTTTGCTATCCCTTAACTATTTGGGCAAAGAAAAACCTTACTGACTATTAAATGAGTTACATGCATGTAACACCGGATGATGCAGGACTTCAAAGAAAACACATTTGTAAAGGAGACAGCACAGAGGTACAAACAGTATGAGCATGGGATTAGAAAAGACAATTTTCAGGCAACTTTTAATTTATAGAAGAGACTCTGGATGTAATCCTCTACAGTGCAGAGAAAATGGCCAGATTATTATCTGGATTTCAGATATTCATTAACTAGCTGTCTTCATCTTCCATAACACTCCTCGGGACTTAGGTAAACACTTTGCTGCTTTAATTTCTACTGAATAGTAATTATACTTGTAAAACACACCATGTCTAGCCCAGGAATTATGACCTTTCCCCAGGATCATGGTGCTTAAGGCACAGAGTCACATTTGGGGACATTATCTGCTCTTTCCTCCTCAAGCTTGCTCACCACGTGAGCTATTTTCCTCTCCTTGTCTCTCTAGCTGTACCCTTGTACAAGGATGGTGGATAAAAAGCCATGTCTAAAGAAACAAATACTATTAATAATCATCCCAAGACCTACTCCAGAAATATTCAATTAAGGCAGAAACAGTACCAATACCTATTTGACTTCTTATAAAAAGTCCTGCACCTCTGAGTTGACCCACATTTTATTAATATGCTGTAGGTGTAAGTGAAAAGTCCCTTATCCTTTATTCATTATCACTGTCATTTTTCAAGAGAATCCCATCAGAGTTTTCATTGCTGGAGTTCTGCTAATTGTTTTCAATGAGATTAGGATAAGACTATTATGCTGATAGGATGCTTGTTGGCCTTGCATCACCCAATTCCACTGAAAAGGAGGCACATTTCTAAAAGCATGCAGATAAATAAGCTTCCTCCTACCTTGATTTTATTTTTATTAATTATTATTATTAATATTATTGTTGTTGTTGTTGTTGTTGTTATTATTATTACTTGTAGTAAATGGTGTTTGGGTTTCCAGTGGAGAGAAGCACTCCTCCCTCTTGGATGTAAATCCCTTCTGAGACTCCTCTTACAGAACTTGGATCTTGGGCAAATGGGAGTAATTGGAGAGAAAGCACTCTGCTCTAGACAGCCTCTGCCAAGCCAGAGGGAGGGTGATGAGGTCTGGGCTGCTCAGTCCCTCTAGCCACCCCACTGACACTGCCTGCTGTAGAGTCAGTCACATCCCTCTGCAAATCACATATAGGGTCATCCTGAGGAGTGTCCACCCCTGTTGTGGCTGCAGGGAGGGAGCATCAGCCACAACACTGGAATTGGCAGCTGCCGAGCAGGATGTGGTGCTGAGGGGCACAACTGGATGGCAAGGAGAAAATCTCCCCTCTGCATTTAGAGATAGCCAGCAGCAGCACTGCCATGCAGACAAATGAATGGTGACTCTCACACAGTGCTGCCAGTCCTTCACATGTTCCCTGAGTCACCTCCTTTTCTTGACCCAGCTCAAACAGACTTCGTATCTAGGATGATTATTAAGTAGAGACTAGAGAGGACTTATCTGCCTCTGTTTGCCATTGAGGGACACCCATACTTATTTTGATTTCTGTGTTCCTTTTCAGTTTTTGCCCTCCCAAAGACAAAAGCGGGAGAGTATTGGTGACGAAAAATCACCAATAGTGATGAAAAATCAATAGCTTGGTAATTAAAGCACTCTTTCACCTTCCCAGCCCTGAAACCACAGACAAATAAAATAAATGCATAGAACTACCAAACACGGCAGGCTAAGGACTGCTTGATAAACCCACATTGATTTTTATTGGAAGGGTAGTGAAGAGGGGATAGTTGAAAGGGTGGATGCTTGCTGCCTTGGAAAAGGACCTTTTCCAGCTCCCAAGGCCATCCACTGCACAGGAGCTATGATCCAATGCTACCCTGGCAGTGCTTCCACACCCCTGTCACAGGTGGAAAGCAGTGGATGTTTGAACCCTCCATCACCCCTCTCCTAGCACTTAGACTATCACCTAAAAATGTTCCATTTTTTCCTTCTCCTGCCCTTTATCCCACACAGAAGGCCAATCGCCCCGAGCCACTGTGCCTCCACACACCTAACTGCCCTCCTCTGCTTCAGCTGCTCCAGGATTTTCCTATGAGGGTCCCAGTTGCCTGTGACAGGGGCATTACAATAACCTAAGGCAGCTTGACACCAAGAGGTGACAGTCTGCCCCTACTGGGCACTTGTCACTCCCAGACATGGGAGACAGCGCAGTCTGGGCTTTGGATGAGAGGTTCCCATGGCAGGATGCCACTGGTTAAAGGAGGAAAGCAGGAGGTTTAGGACCATTGTGGAGTCGGGAACGCAGACCGGGGGTTGCTCATCCTTCCACTTGACTGCCACGCTTCATGTAAATCCACACTTGGACTCAGGAAGTAGCACCGCCCCTCAGGATGGATGCCTCAGGACACTCACAACAATGGTGAGCACTGACTGACCAGCGGCACTGCTCCTCTGCCAGTGGGATCTACTCCCGCTCCGGCAGCCCACAGGCTGAGCATCAGTGTCAAAGACTGCAGCTCTAATGAGGTGGCACAAGGGAGTAGTCCTTAACTACAGACAGATGAAAGCCAGCTCAATTCAGCACTGAAAGAAAAAAAACTGGGAAATGTAAAAAGCTGAGCTTCTATGGCTCTCCTTGCCCCAGGGAGCTTGAAGCATGCAGAGATGGGGCATGGCCCTGCTGCTGTACTTCCCAGGACTGCAGGGAGACAGCAAGCACTGGGAAGAAATTAAATTGCCAGCTATGAACTCCCCTTCTGTCGGGTGTAACCAGAAGCAATAAAGCAAAATCAGCAAGTGGAAAACGAGGCTGCAAACATGAGGGGGAAGTGGCTGTGGGCCGCTCAGGCGCTCATGGCAGCAGAGGGCATCCACAGCACTCCACTCTCTCAGCAGCTGCCTTGGCACCTGGGAAGAGCGCAGGGAAAATAAAGTAAAAACAAAAACAATCCTGTGAAAAGAAAATTTATATGCTGTAATATCTTGGAAACTTGACATGGAGATGAGGCACAGAAGACAATCCATTTCTGATGCTGTAAGGCTGTACTGTGAGCTGTGCAGGATACAGCCTGTACTGTTTTGTTCCCTGAGCCCTCCAGCCCCACAGGTTGGTTGTACTTAGAGGTAAAAAGAAGAAACCTGAATGACTTGTATACCAATAAAATTTTTCTTGCCCAAAACTGCCTTCTCAATCAGTGCATGTGCCTGTTTGATGTCCTCCTTTCTTACAGCTCTGCTTATTTATTTCAGCCTTGCAATTGTACAGATTTTTCTTCAACTTTTAAATACCTGTCAGAGTAGCATTTACTTTTGTTTTACTCTTTTAAAATCTTCAATTGATGTGTAAAAAGTAAGCGAGTAAAACTTCTGTCTCTACTGGCAGATTTTCATGGCAGTTTCCAAAAAGCCAGTTTAATCTCAAGTTCTGGGTGTAAATACTATATTGGAGTTTCTGTAATGCTACAGCCTTCTGCTGGCTACAACCTACAGTTGTAAAATACAGCCCCTTCTTGGACAAAAGCCAAGATCATGGAATGAAACAAAGAATTAAAAAGCCGAAATTACTTTGTCAGGAGATGGATTCTTTTTATGCCTTACATATAATATTGTCTCAGATCTAAACCCATTTTTATGACAATTCTTTTTGCAGCATCACAGTTTCTAGTGGGGTGGGAGGTGGGGGATATCCCAGGGCTGCATCCACCAGAACAGCCAGACCCCATTTCACCTCCACGTCTCTCTCCAGCTTGGAATTGAGGATACTGAGGATACTTCAGCACATCCAAAGTCCTGATGGTACCTGCAGTGCCAGTCCCCTGACGGTGCTGCCCAGCCACCGCACCTGCCCTGCCATGGGATGTCACTCAGGTTTGTCAGGAGCTGCTGGGGCCAGGCTAAGCACAAGCCATGCCATCACGCTGGCTTTGGCAGCTCCCAGAACACCCAGGGATTTTCTCCTTTCTGAAATGTGATATTTATTCCTCTTTCCCCACCAAGTCAGGGCTGGGCAACTGAGAGACAGGCTGAGTTTTTATAACACAGGTCACTTCACAACGTGAAGCCATCTATGAACCAAAATTGTTTCTTACAGAAGCTGAATTATGTTTATCTTTTCTCAAAATAAAGTCTCAAAGGAATCTGCTGGAACATAGACCAAATCTCTGTTAAGGCCATAGTTTCAACTCATGTTGACAGCAACAGCCAAGTTGAGATTTGTTACTGCAGTGGCAAGAGGACTCTCTCTAGGGGCTATACAAGGATCAAAGAGAAACTTATTATTAATAAGGAGAACTTTCCATGAACATGTGTTTTCAGGACAGTACAAGCACATCATGCTGTACACTATTCTTAGAGGAAAAATAGCTGCATGGTATTTGAGGGAGGAAAAATGAGTCCCAAAAAGTACAAATCTCGGTGGGACAGGGATCAGTTTGCTTGCCAGCCCTGACCTGCAGCATATATCTGAAAGCTGGACCTGAACTGTGTGTGAGGTCTGAACAGGTGCAGAGACCCACATGTGTCACTCCCTGACACTGAGGGAAAAATACTCCCCTGCAGCAAGGATTAGGAGAAAAAAAGTGAATTAATTACCCAGGAAATGCCCCTACCCTTGGACTCGGGTGGGGCAAGAAAAGAAGCTCCAGGCTTGGCAGCTGCCTGAGAAAGCGCAGAGTCCAAATAAACTCAAGAAAAAAGATACTCTTAACAACCATTGCAACCCAGCAAAAAGCTCCCAGCTAATTCATCAGCCAAATCTGCACCATTCCCAGGGCACTGCCGAGTGAGCCCAAGAACTGGACTCTGTGGAATTGGTCTTTTGCTGCACGATTTCAGCAGGGATAGATTAATTCCTACCTCCAGGACAAGTTCCTTTTGCTCCACTTGGTGACAGCCTGGGCAAATCGCCTCCTCCTGGTCTCTGCAGTGGTGAGGTCGGGCAGAGAGCAGCGAGGAGTCTTCATCAGCTCCAGAGTGGCTTCATCTAGGGTTAGAGAAAAAACAAGAAATCATGGGAATGGTGGGTTAAGAATTCCCAAGGGACAAAGAGATGGGAAATGAAGTGCTAAGAATGAACCAGAAGAGCAGAAGTCGAAACTCAGGAGCCCACTGGGGCATGGCACGAGCCCCAGCATGTCATGTTGCCACAGACCCACAGAACACTGAGCCCCCAATGTTCCACTGCTGCTCCCACCACTGGACAGCAACTCCTGCTGGAATACCACCTGTGGCCAGCTTTGATTGTGTTTTAAAACATGTTTTTTAAAATATTCTGTTTTGCTCTCTCTTGATGAATTCCCAAGTATTCTTCTGTCAAGAAGAAGCATTCACATGTAAATATGACAAACTCCATCTCTGTTCAGCTAGGAGCTCATTTGAAGAATGTCCATACTCCTTCTTATTAATTTTTTTAAATGACTGAAAGTTTGAAGTGCCTGTTCTCAATGGCTCAAATGCAGAGAAGTTGTTTCATTCACTCATCTCCCTGCTGATTTTACCTCTTAAACTCAGTTTTCATGAACAAATCCAAAAGTGTGACCTGCCCAGGGCAGCCATCCGTCCCCCTCCCCGCAACCTGTTTCAAATACCCCTTCCGAAAATGCAATTTGAATGGCCACTCCTGTTCCTGGGTCTCCTGCAGCTTGTGATGCAGTGGAAGAGAAATAACTGCATGTGCTCGGTTAAGACCAGAGAGAGGAAGTCCCAGTGCTGGGATGCAGCTGCAGTTTCAGGGGACCAGCGGAAGGATGCTGGGGTGTTGCGATGGATGGAGACTCGCCTGCTAATAAGCTGCTTCTCCTTAATTGTGTCCTGTGCAGCAGAACCACTCTTGGAAGCATGGAGGGTCATGGAGAGAAAAAGAGCAGAGAGGTGGCCTTCTGCAGGCCAGGATTATGCTGGCTTTCTTGTTCCCTCAATGAAGGCATTGAGACAAATGACCCCGGCCACGCTGGTGAACTTGAGCTGCTTCAGCCTCCCTTTGGAGTGCTCCTTCCCAGGCAGATATATCTGCCACACAGACGCCACTGCCTGCCCATTCTGGCCAATGGAGATGCTGGAGCAGGAGATGGGATCCTGCTGGCTGGGCATGACTGGGGAGTACCTGGAGCTGCTGCGGCTCAGTGAGTTCCCAGGAGAGTCCCAAAGAACCTCCTGGCTCTATGTACTCTGGGCAGGAGCAAACAGAGTTGAAGTGATGCAACACTGTCCTTTTCCCTTCCCTGCCAGTGACCCAGCAGCAAAGAACCCAAAATATCTACGTATACAAATTGGGAGGCCTAATCAGGATTTTTGTTCAATTCAATTTGATGCTGCAAGTAAGGCTTTGAACAGAACAACGTTCTCCCCTTTTTTCCATTGTCTTTTAAAATTATTTTTGTTGGTATACCTTTTTTTGGAACATCGAGAGCTATTTTAAGCACACTGAGAACCCCAAGGGTCTGTGGGTCTGTCAAAATAATTGCTTACCTCAGGTTCTTGAAAATACAAGGTATCAGAGCACCTGAGCCATGTAATTACTCTTACAGCTGCAAACTGGGCCGTATGCTCCACCCACATGAGCTTTTTGTGAGCTTTTCCTGATGCTGCTCCAGAACACAATACCAAGTCCCTTTTCCCCCATGGACCTGCAAGAAGCCATCCCTGCCTCGCTCTGCACCAAGGAGAAGAGGGGTCATGAGCCACTGACCTAGGACTCCTGTGGCCTCTAGCCCCCCGAACCTCTGCATGGCAGTGATGGCCTTGGAGAGCTCCTCCTTTGTCTGCAGCTGCCCCGTGACAGGGTCCGGAGGAGGCAGATACCCAAATTTTGTCAGCCAGTCCTGTGAAACAAGGCGAAGGGGAAATGAGAAGAGGAAAGGAAGGAAATATAGACACAGGGAAAGATGCTCTAAAGGTCCTCTCCTTTCACTCTGATGGTTTGAGGGCGTTAGCTTAATGGTTGAACTTTATGATCTTAAGGGTCTTTTCCAATTTAAATGATCCTGTGGGGGTGGCTTGTTTTACCTTGACCTTCACAACACCAGGATTTTGTTTGGAAAGAAACTCAACCGTGAAGTCTCCGAGTTCACTTTGAGCTACACAGTCATCCAAGACCTGAGGCAGATGACCTCAGCATTGACACAAAACTGAGCTCCCCTCTACAGCATTTTCACACTCCCTGGTTTAATCTCCTTCCTGCCCTTTGCCCTAAAGTACTTACAGCCCGATGTGGGTCTCTCTACCATCAGAAAGAAGCAGGGAACCTGTGGAACTCCTGGGCATCCTGCTTTCCCAAATCCTAGGCAAGCACAGACATGTGCCAGTGATACCCTTGCCACAGGCATCTCATCCAAAATCCAGTGAACCCAAATCCACTGTTCAATCGGAATTTGTCTCTCAAAGGACAATATATCTTTATGAAGATTTTTCTCTTTCTCTCTTCAGGCTAAAATTGACGGGGAAAAAAATTCCATAAATATCCTTCTTACAACTGCTTTTTCAATGTCTCATGAATTACCTTTCTAAAACCTTTCTTACCTTCCTTCTCTCTCCTTTCCCTCGGCAGAAAGGTAAGCAAGGAATAATAATACCGCACGCAGGGAATGCCATAAACACCTGCCCTCTATTTTCTTTATCTGTATCAAACATTGATCTGTTGAGCCTCTTGAAGACTGATATTGATCCAGACTTCCACTGCAGTCAATACACCACAAATTTATAGTAGCCAGATTAGTGCCTGAGGCCAGTAGCTGCTTATCACTACATTCTGAATGTCTCAGAGTTTGGTGTCACTTGCAGCTGCCACTCTGAATGGCACAGAACCCCCAACCCCGCTCTGCAAAGTCCAATTAAACAGATTCACACTTACAGAGCTTTATGATAGATCTCCCCATGCTTGGTGTGACTTTCCAATGGGGAACATGGCCTGCTGTGCTGGGTTTTTCACCAGCAATTCATTTATCTTCCCACCTCCTTCACAGTTGCCTTATTTCAGTGGGATGGTGTGCTCAGAAAACAGCTTATGTGGCCATTTCTTGTTGCTTAATGCAACTCCATTAGCCACTACCTTGCTGAGAATGGGTGAGCATTGTCACAGCCCTTCCTTGCCATCGGGCTGATGGCCAGGCCCAGTCCTGTCCCCTCTTCTACCCAGCTACTATTTGTCCCTTTGCATAGCGAAGCCATTTGTGACAGAAATTAGAGATACAATTCATCTCTGATTCTTCATGAGAAATTGGCTGTGACATGGAGGTCGGCAGCTGGCTCATCAAATGCTGAGGATGGTGGAGTTTAATTTGATTTCTTCCCTGGCTATGGAGACAGTGTCATTTATCCTCTAATGACAGTGGAGACACTGCCACACTGGAGACAGACAAAATTCAGCTGTCCTTGGGGGCTCCTGGGGGTGGAGGCAGCAGCAAAAGCATGGGGGAAGCAACAGCAGAGGGATATCCAACAAAGGTTGTGTGGGTATTCTTTCCTTTCTAACCCCAAGGGACAGAGAAAGCACAAACACAAAGGGACACCCCAAAGTCAGTCGGGGGCTCTCTACATAAAAGATGGAATGAGTGGACAGAGATCACAAATCCTTCACCTGATCTACCTTGCAAGCACCCATTTCCCTTCATGTGATTTTTTCATCTAGACCATCAAGTTTATCCTGCTTTACTCAGATCCCCCTTAGTTTTGTATACCTCTGTGAAACTGTTATTCAGCACTTTTCCAGTGTAGGGGTTCTGGCTGGTTTCCTCTCTCCTTGTACGCAAAGCTGATTCACAGCATTGAACTTTAACATTCCACCTTTGCTGTGGCAGAAAATTTCATGAGAGAAACCGAAGCTGCCTTGGAGACGAGAAAGAACAGTGGAAATTGTCTGGCTAATTTCCTGTGTGCCCCATGAAAGCTTCTCAGATATTTTCTTGTCCTTAATAACGACGAAGGCTAAACTTACATACTTCCATAAATAAGAATATGAAAACATTTTCCATTGAGATAACATCAACACATCCCCTTCTTATTTCCACCTTAATAAAAAGCACTTTTTTGCCAACCCTCATTCGCTTAAAATGTTTAAATGAAATAGTGATTTCAGCTGAATGTTAAAATTCTATGAACATATTTCTTGCCTGAGCTGGCAAGATAAAAACTTTTCCTTAAAAGCGTACTGTGCTAAATGAATTGGTCCAATCCCATAAGAAGATTCAGGTTCAACAACTATTACAGAAGTAAAATAATGCTTCATCAAAAAAATCAGATTAAGCCAATGTCTAACCATCTTCCAGATCCAAGAGAAGCTGGGAACAAGTGGGGCTGCACTACATGACTGATGCCATGCCCCAGGGTAGGCATGACCTTGGTCTGGGGCTCACATGATCCTGGCTCAATTTTTGTACGAACCACCACCAGCAAAGATAGGTCTGAGAGCCAAGTCCAGACTGAATCTTCTCATCCAGCTCCCCCACCGAGCAATACAGAATGAAAGGCTCCACATTGGCTCAGGTCCAGGAAGAAAAAAAAAGACACAAAAAAGCAAAAGGGAAGAACTGCATGCCTTGCAGAAAGGTCTAAAACCGCCCACCCATCTGCCCCCCCTATCCACTAGATAAACACAGTTGCCAGCAAGAGCCCTGGTGATGCTCGGCGCAGAGCAGCAGCACACGATTGCCTACAAATCACAGCTGGGATGTTTATAGACAAATTACCATCCCTTCCGGAGGCTGGTGGACCCAGGACAGTGGTACTAGGAAAAGTGAAAAAAATGAAAAAATAAGCAATTTTTCCATTTTTCCCTGCCTCTGTGATCAACAAATGGTTTCATTTTACCAAGCTACCATGGGCGGTACCCAATAAAAGATTTACAAAAGCACAGTTTGCCTTTGCAAAGGGACCCTGTTAGCAATGCCACACTGCCGTTTCTTCATGAAGCAGCTGAGCATGTGTGTTTGGAGACTGATTGCTCAATTGACTGGCTAAAAATAAACTGTATGTTTTTTTCTCACCTGGATTTCCATCTGTAACGGGGAAAAGCCTGCTTCTTGGCTTAAAAAAAAAAATGTTTAACGGAATCCAAAACTACAGATTTTTCTCACTTTTATTTTTTCCATTTGGAGAAGCACAAAGTTAAGAAAAATGGTAATGCAGTCCTCCCCTCTGCAAACAACCTCTGCTTCAATTTTGACTCTTTTTTTGCTCCTAAAGCCAACTGAATGCCAGGGAGCAGCCAGGGACTGGAGCTTTCCAGGGTCACTGTTGTTGGCTGCAGAAGTACTGAGGTCTATGGTATTACTTATGGAGAGACAATTTTCAGATTAAAATGGCAATTTCTTTTCTTTCATATCTCTACTTCCTTTATATCAATGTCCTCTTGTTCTAGAACCTACTTACCTGCTTTGTTTTAAAATAGGCGTAGATATTGTCCCTCTTTTATGGAAGATTTATGAGCTCTGTAGGTTTGCTTTTACAAATATTAATGATATACGATGATGGGCTTATTCAACTGCCACAGGCAAAGGAAAGACTCAGTCAGCAAGTTTTCTTCCTGATGATTTAATTTTAAGGGTGGTAGGTTGGCATTTACAAGAAGACAAACTAGTTCAGGATAACAAGGAGAGGATAAACAGGATAAACAGCAAAACAGAAATCAGGATAAGCAAGAAAATTCTACTCAAGCCTGCTCCACAATTCTGCCTGCTGTTGTAGTACTAAAATGACCATCCATCTAAAGCTTAGGCCCAAACAATCAGGATGTTTTTTCTCTTGGAGAAAAACAGCCTTAATCCTGTGGAGGTTGTAAGATTCCCTTTGCTTGGAGGAGATTGTTATCCTCAATGTACCCAGCCTGTTGCCAAGCCGAGAGAAGAGCAGAGCTTTATCAGAGTCCCTGGCTCCTTGGCAGATTTGTGGACCTGATCCTGAGCTTTGCACCACTATCCCAGACTGTCTCCATACCCCTCCCATCAAAGCTGAATGAAGAAACTGGGGTTAAGTTGAGGACACTGCTGGCATGGGCCCAAGTGTGTTGGTGATGATTCCTGTGGGCTCCTCTCCCTAATCTGTGTCACGGCCACCAACATTGCTCCAGACATCTCTTTGCAGCCACTGACGAACACACCTCCAGGGACAATGTGGATGTGCAACGTGTACTGAGAATATCCTAGTATGTCCCAATTTCCAAATCATTGGGGCAGACCAAGGTTTGAGCAGAAGCAAGTTGTTTTCCATTGAAAAGATCCCTTTTATTAATATACTTTGAAAAGCTTTACCAAACTACACCTTTTCTCATTAATGAAGTGACAAGTTGGTTTTATTTATTTTAAGAGGGTGCTGTCACGGCTGGGAGGTTAAACCCTTACCCCAACCTGAACGCAGCCCTTGGCTTTCTGGCCGAGGCACTCTGGTCCCTACCCACTGTGCCCCATGCCCCGTGCTGCACTAGGAGCACAAACCACCCCACCACTCCTCTCCATGGCTCATCATCTGCCTTCTCTGCTGGACAACCACAGAGAAACAGGCTTTGTTTTGGTGGGGTCACCCAGAGGCGAGAGGATTTTGAAAGCTCCCTTTCCTGCCCAAAGTCCCATTATACCCTGGGTGCAGCCATACTTCACATGCGCAAGGGGGGAAAATCCAAACATACTATTCAACAAAATTAATGACCCAGATTAGTAAAATAAAGCTACAACTCAAACATCCGGAACTAATTTCCAAATTACACTTTGCTTTATCTCTATGCAGCTACCATTAAATACGGTGGAAGCTTTTAAAATAATAGTCATAAAAAATCCCCAACACCACAAGCTAGATTACAGGAAATTGCTTTGAGCTGTTTGAGGTTTTATTCCAAGTTATCAAAGGTTTATAGTTAGTATTACAATATTTACAGTAATTTTCCTGAGATCAAAAGACCCCACGAACAACACCCGTTAATTAGAGCCACACATATGGTGCTGCAATACTCAGAGGAGCATGCTCCCGCAACGGAACAGCCTCCGGGCCCCATAGAGCCAGCAATTCCCTTCCAGAGGTTGCCATGCACCTCTCTAATGAGCTATTGCACGCACGGAATCAGCTGATTAATTCATTAGGAGAAAAAACTGCAGTTTGGATTGCAACCAGGATTTTGGCTGATGCCACTTCTGAACTGCAGGACCAGTTTCATTAGCTGCCATCAGAGGAGTAGCTGGAATCCAAACAGCTCTTTAAATTGAGTAAATATTGTGCACAGAATCCAGGGTAGAAGTTTAGGCAGCTGCTAATGACTTCCTCTCCCTAACCCTTGCTTTAAATGTTCCATTAGTGGAACAGCCAGCAACTGGATGCTAACCTGGATGCCTGCGGGTCCTGTCATCACAGTCAGGTCTAGAATGTAACCTCAAGTGCTCATCTGAACAGCTCTGCTCATGTTACCACTCTCCTGGGTGCTGGGGGGAGGATGTCCTTCACCTGGCAAGGTGGGATCGGAAGAGGACAGTGGTGATTTGGAGACAAGCTTCATCCACTCTGCAAAAGATGTTACACAAGGTGTAAGCATCTCTTTGGTTGGATGCATACCCGGAGTCTTCCCAGAAACACTGACTTAATCAAGAAATGGTTTAGAAGGAGAAGGAAATTCTCTGCAGACCTCAGAAACAGCCTTATCAACCCCTTTGAACTGAAGATCAAAGAACCAATTCCCACCAATAGAAGGCAGAAGAGCAGTGCAGCATAGCACAGTGTTTACCACAGATGGCTTAGATTTCTTTTCAGAATACCAAAGAGTGGCAAAACATATAAACAAGATACAGTTTATTCTGCATTTTCAACATAAATGTGTATTTTCCTTGGTGGAAATTTAATACACCAGCGCTTTAGGGAGTCCTTCAATCAATGGGTGTTTTCCAGGACATCCTAAAAATTTCCACTTGAAGTCAATGAACAATGAAAAAAAAAAAAAGCCCCAAAACCAAAACAAAAAAAACCTGTGTGTAATTGAAATTCCACATGAACATCAAAAAGTGGTTTCAACAGTAATAGTTTTCTGTTCCTACATCAGTCCTAGTTTTGCATATGCTGCCTGTCATATTGAAGCATCCTTTGTCAACACTGAGTTACCTAGGAAAGAAAAGAAAGAATGCCTGGTGTATAATGGTCTCTTGAACTGTGATACGAAATTTGGTAAATGACCAAATTAGCATCCTTTTACCTTGCTACAGAAATAGCTCTAAAATATGTAACTCGTGGCTGGGTTTATGGAAATAGCCCTGCTACACTGTGCAGGTGCAGTTAGAGGCCGCTTGTGGCAGGCACAGGAAGCTCTCACCCAGCAGTGCCATGTCTCAGTGATGGATGCCTACGGACAGATCCTGGGCTGAACAGCAACCTGGGAACCTTGGCTCTCCCTGAGTACCCTCAGCACCACTCACTACAAAGGAAAATGCCGGAACTTGCATGGAAAATAAAACCGCAATGAGTTCTAGTCCTCTGGTGGGCAGAGAGGCCTGTAACATCTGGAGGGGAGCTAAACAACTCCTGTGCTCAATTCCATTGAGAAGCACAATAAGTAACTACCGCTGCATCATATGGCTCATAAATACCGGAATCAGTTTGGCTGTGCTTTCAAACCCATTTTAGAGCATCTGTGCTGCTGGTACCCAGGCCGTGCCTGGCTTTGCATCCTTCAGTGTGGCAGCTGTTGGGTTAGTTCACAGGCTTGCCACAGCTCCGTTTACACAGGATGAGCCATGAGTATTGTCCTGATTGATGAATCCAGGTAAGATGGACAGTGGCTAAGCAGAGTAGAGGAAAACTCAACTCCAGTGTTAAGAAAGCAAAGGAATCCACAAACCTGTTGGTCACAACTCTTGAAGTGGCTGCAGATGATGATCTGTGATCTTCACAGTTCATACAAAACCCCAGGTTAGGCAGTTCTGGATGCTGACTCCTTCTGTGCTGGAGACCAGCAGACAGCATGAAGCCAGACCCAGGACATCCTTTCCCCTGGCATCCCTCTTTCTCTACCAGCATCACCCACTGTTGTGCTCTGAGCAGGTATGACAGGATCAAATCTAACCTCAGATCGGTTGTGATAGGACTAAATTAATTGTTAAAAGATCTGGTTCTGACAGCATTTGTAAGCCCAGAACTCCTCTCCCCATGTGCCCAGCTGCAATCCACATGCAGCCGGGGAAGAGGTTTCCCTGCCTGACATGGCACAATAA
This sequence comes from Petroica traversi, assembly GCA_025920805.1. Classification (NCBI taxonomy): domain Eukaryota; kingdom Metazoa; phylum Chordata; class Aves; order Passeriformes; family Petroicidae; genus Petroica; species Petroica traversi. Next base: position 18,695 of record JAHLSL010013673.1, on the reverse strand, counting down.
ATCACACTGGGTGATTGCCTCATCCATGAAATCACATCCTCTCTGTATGACAAAAAGTGAAAGCCAAGAAGACTGTAAATTCAGGATTTTCTGAGCACAAGATAGGACTACCCATGGTTTCCTGGAGAATTCTGTACAGGGGTCATCAGAGTCCAAAGCTGCCTGAGGGGTGATGTAAGCAGAGCCAGCTGGACAGTGCTCCTCAAGAAACATCTGCTGTAGATGGATTGAGGGAACAGAATGTACCTTGACCTTCCTTTCCCCATGCTCCTTCATCCTGTCCCATCCATACAGCAGGGAGGGCAGCTGCTGTGGCCCGTGTCCAAGGGAATTCCAGCATCAGGAGGCTCTCTGAGCCCTCTCAATCACTGGAGTGAGGACACCTGCTCTGCATGCAGTGGGGAGGCTCTGTCAGCACACACATTTGGACTTCTACTTAAAATCTCCAGGCCTCCCAAGTATCTGACACAGGGCTATTGACATCACCCAAACAGACTGTGCAGAGAACTTCCAAACACGTCTATCTTCCTCCTGGATTCAGACCAAGATGAGCAGGAGAATGATGAATTCTTTTAAAAGATGTAGAAATTGTACTTTACCAAAATGAGAATACAGATGGACAGTCTCCTAAGGGGTGACATGACAGGTTCTGATTTTGCTTAATGAGTTTAAACGAGCCTGCCCATCTCATCAGACCTGAACAGCACACGGCTCACAGTGTGTAGGAAACGTGAGGGTCACATGAAGAGCACAATGCAGTTAATCTATATTCTCTCCCAGTCTCCTAGAGATGAGCTCCTACTCCTTCAGTTTCAGTCATTAAACGAAGCACATCTGGCAGCAAACTGAACAGACTGCTGTACACCAAAACAAATTGCTGCTAATTCCATTTTACCAGATCCTTTGTTAGGACAGTGTTTTCTCCAGGATGGACTCCACATCTATCTCCCTGCAGTATGACCAGGAACACCAGTTTGCCTTGGTCTGTTCATGTCCTGCTTCAGAGTTCTCAACTTCCATCCCAGCCTTTAGAGTGATCCTCCAGCATGGCTTAACTGATTCCCCATTTACAACAAGCAGCATTTTACCTTGATGAATTAGCTCAGCTGCATATCTTTCTTCCTCTCGTAAGTTCACAGATCAGTGCCATCCTGCCTTCCTGCCTCCCTGCCTCCCTCCCTCCTTCCCTCCTCTCTCTTAGCATCATTATCTCCAGCCTGCTAGGCTTGATAGCATAGCCCAAGAAAATCTCAGGACACAGGCTGTTTAAATATGTTTGCAGAATGGCTCGATATCCCTTTCAAGAGATTATAGAAATTCTCTAGTCCATTCCAGGGAATCAAATGAATTCTGTTATTGGTGCTAGGACTGGTCCAAGGACTAGTAACAGCAGGTACTGTCCCTGTATTTCCCTCAGGCTTTTAGATCAGGACTTAGCAGGATCTTCCCATTTAGTTTTTCACAATGAAAATATTGTGATTTTAAGACATCCATAAATCAGAAGCCGTGCTGGGGTTGTGAAACAGAACATCCATTTGGGAGAGAATGAAGCTCTACTTACGCCTCCTGTCCCAAGATCTATGTGACTACAGGAACAACACATTTACTTTCTGACTGGCTTTGCTGCTTTCCCCAATCTCTTTAAAGCAGTGGTATTACAATGAGCTTTTCTTGCTGACAGGTTCTTTCTATTAGCTGTACAAGTGTCTCAAACTTATTGATGCTGTGGGCAACTGGTGAACAGAACAAAAAGGAGCCTTCTGGCTTCACAAACAAGACTATTAAAGTAGAGGAAGCAATAATATCACAATTCTCAGGTGACCAGCCCTCAGGTAAAAGTACCAGGAACTCTGCAGAAGTACTTCAGGAGCACCCCACAGGCTGCATGAGCCGGAAGAAATTATCCACAGATAGAAAAAGGAGCCCTGCATCACCACAGTGTGTTGACAATATGCAAAACATGACCAAAAAAACGCCCCAAAACCCAACTTTAATTATTAAATCAAACTAACTGAAATTAATAATTTAACCTGCTATGGTCAGTCCAGAGCATTTTCCTGTGGCTACCAGATGACTCTGCTTTCAGCGAGAACCGGTGTTAATCATAACTCAGGACCAAAGCAGCTTTGCAGAAAACAGCAAGAACAGAGCAGAGACCAAACAAATCCTCCGATTATATTACCCCCCAGAGGGATTCAAATTATACAGTGCCTGTCTTTGGCAAATGAGCTGAACCATTCAATATAGAACTTGCTTTTACCAGCACTTCCCTTGCCCAAAGGCTAATTTACGGAATTACAAACATGGCCATCTGTAAACAGTGTTATTTCTTTAGGTATTACAAGTCATGCTGAACTATGCAGCACCAGCTGCGTATGTACCAGACCACCATAGCTGGGCAAACAGAAACAGCTACTCCTGAACAAGAGTTAGAGCCAAGGACACAGGTCCCAGCCCCTCTCCTCACCAAGGACCTGGGAAATCATTCAGTCGTGCAAGTCTCTGTGACTACTAGGACCCTCGGCCACTGCTTACAACCCTGGCTCAGACCCTCCCCAGTTAATTCCAGGCCATATCCTGGGCCAGTTTTGCACAGCTCCATCCCTTTTGGCTGCTGCTCCCACACTACCTGTCCCTGGGGTGTGGGCGCTCTGTGAATGGAAGGATGACAGACTGTTGTCCAAGTCCTACCCAGGTAGTTCAGAAGAAAATGAGATCTAAATCCCACACCCCACTTGCAGTAATGAGAACTTCTAGCTACCCAGGACTCATCATGGGGTGGCTCAGGAAACAACCCCAGAAGGTCCCACCAGCTCTGGAGTATTTCACAAAGATTTGGGCAGGTGGATCCAAACAAAAACATGCCTGCAAGTATCTCTGGCTGAAATATGCACATTTGGAAAGTATTTTGCTTTGCCCGAGACGCCGCTGTGCTTAAGGCAGCTTGGGGCCAGAGTGAGATAGAAACCATTAACCCTGCAGGCTGCAGTGAGGACACTTGGTCAAGCACAGGCATTTTGGGTGCTCAGAATCATCTCCAGGCTCTTGGGTTGAAGCCTGGGGTCTTCAGAGAAGCCCTCATCCTGTGCAGTGTCCCCCAAACTGAGACTTGGGGGGGGGGAGCAGGTCTAGCCGAGCATCCCCTGTGAACAATCACATCCCTTATTAGGAGTTCTTGTTCCTGGCTCAAATCGCAAGCAGTGGGAAGCCTCAGAGGTGCCTGTTGTGACTGATGGCAGCAGCCACAGCAGCCACTCGGTCAGAGGCAACACTTCATGTACAGGCTGCAGATAATAAATAGTATTTCCACGTCTTTAAATGTTCCCTTGAAGAACACTGGTATCCTTACTCATGTCCGTTTGAAAGGACAGGGGACTGTGTACCCATGTGCTGAAGGACTGCTTCAAATCCCTTTGGGAGACTGGTCCCCTGTGGACAATGGCATCCCTGGAGCATCCACCAGGCACCCAAACCCTGCAGTTTCTGCCAGGTGCCTCAGTGCCACATGCCCGTGGCCACAGGGGCACCCTGCTGCCAGTCTTCTCCTCACCAGCCTCTCAACTCTGAACTCTGATTTTTATGTGGGCTTGGACAAGTGAGGGGCAATGGTACCCCAAATCTGCTGAGCAGAGATGAGCCTGTGTCACCCCAGCCAAGTGCAGCATCTCGGATCCAGCCCTTAATTACAGCAGTGTCTCTTCACTCACACAGTCCTGAGCACACAAATGAGGGAGGTGGAAATTAAAGCCAGTGTCTGCCATTTTACACATTGAGAGCCACTCCAGGCTGGTTATAAAGGCACCGGCTGTCCCCATCACCCTTTAGCCTGAATCTCTGCATAGCACCTCCCAGCAGGCTGGCAACAGGCATCGTTATGCACAAGGATCATACATCCCCTCCTGGGTAGAAAATGATGAAAAAAAAATTATCAAACTTCCATATTAAAAAAGCTTTAATGGGAAAATATCCCCAGTCTCTGTGGCCTCTCTGTGGTATTGATACAGCCTGCCACAGATGGAGGCATCCCTCACCTTTCTATATTCAAAGAGTGCAGTGCAGACAGGTTTGGAGATTTAGGGGTTTCAGCTTCCCAGCAATGCATCCTGTTCTGGTAGCCAGGTAAAAGGATCCCATCTGACTGCCCCAGCACTGCTGGTCTCCCAAACCCATCCCAGGCTTGGTTTGACTCTTGCATCACAACCCCTATAACATAAACAGTAAAGGAAGATGAATGTTTTTATCTGGCTGAATCTTTGCTAAAATAACATTTCCCCTCTGTAAGGCTGTAAGGGCTGTGTGTGTTGGTGGTGACGGCAGGACAAGGCAGATGGCTCTAGTTATGGCCAGCCACTTGCAAGTGAGGCTGCAAGTGCTTGCAAGATTTACGCAAAAATTCAACTCCTGGTCCCTTCCCAAGATCCATTCCAGGAGGAACAATTCTAGACTATCTTTTAATACAATCGAACTCATTAAATGGAGAGATCAAGCATTCCTACATAAGCAAAATATGAAATGCAGTGAAACTCCTGGAACAGAGCATCCTGCACAGCAGCATAGAAATCGATCTGGTAAATTGGATACACTTCATCAAGCCAGGTTTGCTTTGCCCTTTGTATTTTAAAAGGTCCATATATTTTTAGTTTTTCAACTTCTTGACACAAGGTCTGTCAACACATTTGATTGAAAATGTCAAAATGGACATCAGTATCACGTCACAAGCAGACTCCCTCTCCTTTTGACACCAGGACAGCTCTTCATCAGGAGCAGAGACATGCCCTGGCATGTTGAGTGGGCCACTGCTCTCTTTGGCCATATCTATTGAGTACCATTTGTTAACTATATGGGAACCAACTGTCCAGACCCACTGTCTCCTGCCCTAAAAGTCACCAGAATAATCTCATCTCCTCCTAGACCTTGCTCAGAAATGCAATCAGCATCATCCTGCCACTGCAGAATCTATAGGTACTTCCATTTGGGCTACACAAGCTGCCCAAAATTTGCTGACATATGTTTTTCCAAAGCTGGGAAAGAAACAGGGGTGAGGACCATGTATGGCCATGGCTGCAGCACCCTGGGGCTCAAGGACTTGGAATGGTGAAACTACAACAGAAAGGCCATCAAAATTGGCCAGAGAGGTTGAGGACAAAAGAATGTGCATGTTTTTTGGAGGCAGCAAGGCAAAGCCTCAGGTTGTGCTGATTGCGTGGCGTAGGGTTTTGCCTTGACCACTAATGACCATGTTCAGAAATGCAGGTACTTAGTTTCTTCCCCCTATAGAGCAGCGCAGCAGCTTATTGAGCAAATTGAAGACACTGTCTTTCTGCCTTGTCGTATGATATCCCACTCTCCAAGCCCAGAAACTGGGGGAAAGGGGGAAGACAGGAAGACTGTCCCCAAGGGACCAGCCAGGGCCCTACTCACGGCAGCTCTGCGGCATCTTTAGCAACAGCAGGAGGCAAACTCAGACAGGGGAAGGATTCAGGGGCTGATTACTCAGCTCAGTAAGTTAGTTGAGATGCTGAAGCAGCTACATAAAGAAGATAGAGTTATGTATCATTATAATTATGCATGTTGCATATGCTTTATCTTTTTGTTACCTTATTTCATTATTGAAAGCCTTTTCTCACATATACATTTTAATTTTCAAATCCAGTCATCAAAAGAACAATTTATAAATAATTTAATGTTCAACAAGGCACCAATTCTTTCAAAAGCAGCAATCCTGGAATGAGGCCACTGAAAACTCTCTCAGCATTTGGTACTTTAATGTCATACCACCAGTATTGCACCCAGAGGGTAGCAATATACAGCTCCTCCAAGTTATACAGGCTCATTTAGAAGCTGTAGCTGAGGAGCTTGTGCAAGGAAAACATCTCTTAGTGATCATCAAAGTACAAGAGAAGTCTTTGGCATGCACCAAGGCAAGGAGAGCCTGCCACTGAGTTTGTGACACCAGCTTGTGAGCTGCACAGAGAGAAAGGAAAGAAACCTCCAGCTGCAGAACCCTCTCTGCCCTGGAGACCCATAATCAGCTACACAGACTGGCTGGGCAGGAACATTCCCCTATCAAAGCCCTTTGGCACCACAACGGAGAAGTTGTAACAGCACATCAAATGACACCAACCAAAGGAGGAGTTCTTGAGCATTTAGAGCAGCTGCTGAGTACCAATATCCCGGCAAAATAAACCCAGGAGAGCTGAAGTGAGACCCTTACCTCCCAGCAGTTCCTGGAGGAAACACTGCTAGTTATCCTCACCCACAATCAGTGTTTGTTTAACAGACAAGTTTTTCTAATTATGTTTGTCAGCTTTGCTAATTACACAAGATATGAAGCACAACACCTTAATTTTTCATGTATCTGGCCTCTTTTTTTTTCCTTCCAACAGATTGAAATTAAAACCAAATTCATCTGTACAGCCTCTACCCCAGTGGAAGTCAAGACTTTCACCACAGGCATCCATGAAGCCAGGCTTTTATGTTTTACTTTTTCATTGCATTTACTCCCCCCAGTGAAGCTGTATTAAAAAATATCAGTTAAAACAACAGATACATGGAGATGCAAGTCTGTGCTATGTTTTGTTGGGCTATTTTCCTCTCTCTTGCTCCTGCTACAGTGAGTATTTGTGTTTAAAGTCCAGTGAGGTCAATGGGAATAAGCAGGTGCTCAAGTTCTATGCATGTGAATAAATTAGCTGTTATCAAAGAGAGCGCATATTTTACTGATTGTTCAATCAGTGCTTTCAATCCATCAAACTGATCAGCCTGACTGCTGTCACAGAGAACCTTTATGCTTCTCCATCACTGAGGCAAGACCTCCTTAAACTGATAACCAGGAGACCCTGCGTGAGTGGGAAGCGTCCTGCAGCCATCACTCCACAAACTGTGGCCGTTTTTGGTCCTCCCATCTGCTCAGAGCTGTCCCTGCAGACAAGGATGGTGCCGGGAAAGCCCTGTGAGAGCCTCTCAGCCAGAGGAAATCTGTGCACGCCATGCCGGGCCCTCTCTTTCCTCCTCTCCTTCCCCCTCCCCAGCACAGGGCTGGCACACCACCAGGGAAATTAAACAGATGATTTCTAAAGCTGAAAGAAAAGCAGCCATCTGGGCTCTAACAGTCAGGTCACTTACACACCAAAAGGAATTTTCTAAACAAGCCAGAGAAATGCACCAGTGAATAAAGGAAACACTAACTGCTCCGATCCATCAAGAGGTTGCAAGAGAGAAGCTTTCAGGGAGCTCTGAATAGTCGGTAATGCCCAGTCCTGTCTAATTAAAAGATGAAGCAGGAGACAGCTGGAGCAACAGGAAGCAGGAAGGAGCAGGGTGGGCTGGGGCTGAAGTTCAAGGTTTTCTGCACCACAAGGAGCCAGAACAGTTGCCCATGACGGCAGGAGCAGCCCTGCCCTGCACAGCCCCTCTGCCCAGGCACTTACTGCTGCACCTCTGGGGATGACATTTATATCACCAAGTCTCCCAGGAGACTTTATATCTTAATTCACGGCATATTCCCCTGCACAAAACGATCACTGCTCACTTGACAAAGTGAAAGCACGGGTGGCTTCCCCAGCTTTGGACAGCTCCAAAGTTCAGGATGCAGATCTTGCACGCTTGCCCTCATCCTTTCACATCCACCATCAGCTACAGACACCATCTCTCCTACTCTTTCTCACAGGAAAACCATCATTAATCATAGCTCAATTTATGAGTACTTTCACACTGTATGGCTTCATGCTCTACCACATTTCACAACCTACTTAGCACTCTTGCAGGCAGCATTCCCCCTTCTCCTGGGGCTGGCGAGCAGGTTTCTTCTGAAGCTCTTCCACGTTATTGAACTACTTTGTTAATGCAGCTTGTTTCCCATCAGTTGAGGGCAGAGTGCCAGGGACATAACTTATTTTCCATGTTTATTTATGTCAGGAGAGTCCTTAAAGGATTTGTTTGCAGTTGCCTCAGTTGCTGCTCATGCTGAGGTTCCTGCCTGCCCTGCCCTGCTGCATTGACAGCAAGTCAGGCTTGGAGAAACTGGAGTCCACCACATTCTCTCCACTGTTTTGATGTTATGGAAACAACTAATTTCCCTTATGCTTCTTAATTAAGAGCAGAATCACCCTTTTCATTGGCCAATAGGCCCTATGCCCCATGAAAATAAGGTAAGCTGAGAAGCAGCAGTGGCTCCTCAGCTGAGCAGCTGTTTCTGCACAGTCGCTGATATCTGCACAGTCGCTGGCAGAAAGATATGCCAGTTCTGGTCACCTCCTTTTTTGATGGTTTGAGCATGTCCTGTCTAGACTGTGACAATACAATGACAGCAGAAAGCACTGCTGCTCCCACAATGGCGTGCCCCAGGAACAAGTTCCTTCTCCAAAACCATGTGGATGGAGATCTGTAGCCCTTAAAAAATTGAGGTATTTGGAATTTCTCAACAGAGCAATTCCCCCTGCCCTCATCCTCATAGAGGAACCAGTTGAGTCATATTTTACTCCAGCTGCCACTGCCTTTATTAACTATGACTTCTCCAGGCTCAGTCATGGCTCCAGCAGCCACTTCTTTTCACAATAAACAATCTACGGCCAATTCATAAACTGAGATGTCCTCCTACGCACCAGCCCATACTCAAGGCTCCCTACCAGCCCAACTTCATCCCACCCACAGACGACAGTGAAACCCTGCACCCTTCCCCAGGTTGTTCAAGCCAGCACACTGCCCCACTCCCAGCGGCCACCCAGCAACTTCCAGGTCTTTGAAGCATCCCAAGGTGATGTGCTGCGTACCTGGCTGCCAATCAGTTTGCTCTTTAGGGTTCAAAGCTACCTACCCCCCCCTCCCCCCCCCCCCCCGGAAGGGGAGCATGCCATATAGGTTTTTTCTGTTCTTGCAACAATCCAGGTAAAGAAACATTTGTTATTCTGTGACAGATTCCTGTGGAGGCCATTCAAGCATCCTACCCACTACACAGCAGAACTGGCAATTTTGCCAGAAACTCTGCTTTGAAGGGGTTTGCAATGTTAATTACATTTCTGCAGCTGTATCTCTTGGCTCTGAATAAGATCCGAGTCTCTCTGAGCATGTGAGCTCAGCTCCTAGTCCCTATTCAAGCCTGGCTCTGAACTCAAAGTCCGGCTCCCAAGACCGAATTCTCTCAATGCAACATCAGAAATATAATATTGTTCCTCCACAAAAGGAAATTAATTCAGGACTGTCAAGGTTCAGCCACAGTATTGGTCTAGATAAACCTACAGGCTGAGAGATGATCGCAGAGCTACAAAAAAAAAAAGCAGATGTCCTTGCCCAAAGAACTGATTCCTCTAAACACACAAGAAGAAACAAATATCTGTGATCACACAGGCATGATGTAGGAGGGACAGCAGGTCACCGTAAGGACTCTGGATGAATTCCACACAAAATTCCCACCTCTCACAATGCACAGCCACTTCCTGGGCTAGCACTGGCAAACTACCTGACACAGATGGGCTTTTATAGACACTGATTTCCAGGAAAGCATGGAAGGGAGAGGAGCTGCTAAGTCTGGAAAATGCAGGAGACAAGCTAGTTTTAACAGTTAAAATTCTTTTGGCATTTAAAAGAGGCCATACAGGGATTCAGCCACCAAAGGTGTGCACAAGGTGCAGGATTTGAAACTTGGGAGCACCTGCCCCCAGGCTCAGTTTAAAGCATCTCCCACAGTGACAATACCACTGACAGTAGTGACAAAGGCTCTTGGGCTGCAGCTGGAGAGGGCACGGTGCAACCCCAGGGGAGCACCAAGCACTTCACCCTGCTCCCACGGCTGCGTTTCTAACCACTGCTCCCAGCCGACCAGCACCATAATTTCTCGGCTATTCTCCCAATTTCCACAAGAGGGCATTGGCACGACACCGACGAGACGCTCCTACATCTCCCGAGCAGCGCCGCCCGGTCCCGTCCCCGCCGCGGCGGGAGAGGCGAGAGCCGGGGCCGGGGTCTCGCCCAGGGTTTTGTCTACAGAAGGAAAGCGGCTGATGCACATCTCCCAGGAGATCTCCACTCTGGAGCCCTGACTCACCACTACGTTTGCTATTACGGGAATAAACTCTTTTTGCTCAAAAAAGCGATTTGCTGGAATCGCTCTGCCAATGCCAGGGGTATGCAGAGAGGGGAACAGGCGTTCCTCGGGGGTTGTGGAGGGGCTCTTACCGGCACCTGTTTTCTCCAACCTCCACATGCCCGTGCACAGACCAGGCAGGGAGCATGAACCCTCGGGAGCTGCTCCTCTGGGGAAAGAGCTTTGTCTGAAGGGTGTGCTGGGCTCCTGGCAAAACCTGATGCATGGAAAGACTTTGCTGGGAAGAGATAAACCAGTGACAGAAACCCCCCGTTCCTTCCCCCAGTAATAAAAATGTGAAGGAAAAAAACACAAAAGCCACCCAGCTCCAGTATGAACTGGATACCCTTCACAAAGGAAGCTTCTGACTCTGAGTCCTGGTGCTCAGAGTTCAGGTCACCTTTCAGGGAGTGAAGAAGCTGCTTGGTCGGGAAGTATACCTCATGCCACAGAACCTGGCAGATCAGACACTTGATGCTGTGGACTTTCGCCAGTGAGAAAATTTCAGTATCTTCTTGGGTGAGTTTTTAACCCAGGTGAGCATGTAGAAGACTGCTCAAATCAGTGTTGCCCTGTTTGCTGCCCGTACAGGACCTTGGAGCACAACAGTTGATATCCTCTTGAGTATTTTGATCTTTCTGGACACTGAGTGTACACCAAAGCACAAGGTGTATCAGAAATACTAACACAGCAACAAATTATCTGATAGGCCTGTCATTCTATCATGAAATGTGACATACATCCTGCCCGGGAGGAAGGACTGGATTGCTGTACATTTCACTGCTGGCTGAGGCTGGGCAAGATTCCTCATTTCAGAATCTTATTGATCAGACCTGGAGGATACTTTGTGCAGCATAAAAGAAGTGTGGCAGAAGGCCCAAATCACCTACCTCTCTTTAGCTGTGCCTTCATATAAAACATGTTGCCACTTCACAGGCACGTCTGTGGGGAACTTCCCTTTTGTGAACCCAATGTTCTCTCACTTTTGAACAAAAATGCATCTCTGACGTGAAGGATGCAGAGGTAGAGACAGCATGGCTTGGTACAGAGCAACGCGGAATTTGCCAAGCAGTATCAAAATGGAGAACAAAGAAAAATAAAAGCCAGCTTAATGCAGAGAATTTACCAAAGGAGAAAAATGCTTCTTGAGCATCATCCCTGATTGTCCCGCTGTGGCAGATGTGCCAGAAGGACACTGTGAGCATGATGGAGGGACAGAAATGACAAAGTAAACACAAGTAACAAGGTGGAAACAAGTCTGAGGGCTGGTGGGAGCTCCCATGCTCCCCACCACAAGCCCTGTCAAAGATGCAGACTTGACCAAGCACCAGCCAGGACCTAATTGATGTGGAATGAATGTAGTATCTCCAGAGGAGATAGCATGTGGTGGACTCAAGAAAAACAAGAGAGACTGCTGGTTTTTTCTTGCTTGGTGATAAATGAGACCTGACACCCTTTCCCAAAGACCAAATATATCAACTCCAGTGCTGCAGGTAATTAGATCTGGAGTCATAGTGGGATTGTCTCTAGCAGTCATGGTATCATTTTGCTCCTTTTGCTTTTGTTGGGATCCTGTAACTAACCTTCCCAGTAGCTACAGAAAGACTAAAGGATGTTACACCTTTAATCCCAGAAGTCATTAAGTTTTTGGTAATTACAGCTGCGGAAGAGTCCAGCAGAGCCACCCAGCAGCTCAGTGAAGTCACAGCTTCCATTTTGAGGAAAACAGGAGAATATTTCCTGATATGTTTCAGCAGCAGCACTTCTCCATAACAGCACCTCACTGAGAAAAGCAAATCTTCATGAATGCTTCACTGGTATGTAGACAGTCAAGAGCAAGCACTCTAGCCTAGAACGTGCAGTATTTTGGAAAGTCCACAGCTGACAATCAAGCGGATGCTTCCTCAGAAGAGTGTTCACAAGTTTTCTTCTCAAAAGAGATCCTGTACGAACCCCTTCCTCACACACCGGTCTCTTACATCTTTTTGTCCCACTTGGGTCCCCTTCAGGGTTCAGCTGCTCCCTTGGTCCCCACACCATTGTCAGATCTGCTTCCTCAGCCCTTGGACACTGAAATCCCCAAAGTCTGCAAACAGCTCCTGAAGTTTCCTTTTGATCTCCTGGTAACCTACCATCTCCAGCCAGAGGTGTTTGGTGGAAAGTGAAAAAATCCAGAGCCAGGTGGTTTTGGATGTGAACCCTGAGGAAGCTGCATGGGGGTTAAATGCCCCCACCATGGTGCATGACAGGCAACCTCCACAAACGAAGACAAATCTGTGGGTAAAGCAGTCCACTTATATCATCCACTTCTGTTTTGGACAAGGAAGACTTTTGTCCTGTATCCTTAAAGAAGGATGTGTGTAGCAGGCTGTGCAGAATACACTTGGATTTCAGAGCATACCCAGGATGTAACGGCAGTGCAGGCGCTGTTGGATGATCTTCGGTAGCTGGGAGCTGAACCACAGAGATGCCAATTGGGGTTTCTTAAACAACAATATAATCTAAACATGTACATCACCTCCAAGCAAGGGCCCAGTGACACAGGTAAAATTGCTTTTGTTCACTCAAAAAATCAATATTGTCAGGATGAAATAATATGTCAGCCGGTGTGAAGAACTCTGCCTGACCACTGATTGTCAGAAACAGGCAGACACTCCCTCTTCTAAAAATAGTATGAAAAAAAATCCTGAATATACTGCCACTTCCCAAGTCACTGCATTTGGACTGTTGTCACCAGGAGCAGTAGGTCATCTTTAGATTTCTTGGAAGAACAATTTTCTGTGTGCATGGTGTATTCTGCAGGAAGTTCCCAGATTTAATCATGTTCTTTTCTATTAAATCATCATGGCTAATCAAAGAGCCAGCATCCCATCTGAAGACCACACTCCTCACTGAATGGCAGCATTTACTCCATGTCAGGTCTTCCCTCAGAACAAATCCATTGTCAAAGGCAGTTTCTCATTCTGATCTAAAACTCTCTGGTCCTTCAGCAGCTCCTTCCCCTCACTTCTGCATGTCTGCTTTGTTTTGCACGGGATTTAACTTTGCATATGGGTGGTTTGGTGTGGGTTTTTTTAACATAACATCAAATCTCTTAATTCTCTGACCCAGAAAACAGAGACAATCCTCATAAAAATCTGGGACAAAGAAGATGCAGCTGGCATATGTGCAGCAGCAAGAGATTCTGAAACTCCCAAATCTACCCATTTAAAGTGATTTGATTAAAGAAAGAATTTTGAGAACCATTGCTGTCAGATCTCAGGTTACTTTTAAAACAAATCCTAAGCTTTCAAGTGGTGCTCTAGTCTGAGCAAGATCCTTTAAAAAGTGATGACGTGGTGGCCCGTGTTCATCATCAGCCGAGATGTGATGGCTTTTCCCTTTTGTGTTGTCACCTCCACAGGGCCAGCCAGGACACGAGACCCACACAGGCTACACAGCTGCTCCCACAGCATCCAGAAATAAAGGTTCCCTCAGCCACAGCTCTAACCTTTCTCAGAGCCACAGAGCCCCATTCCTGCAGCACTTTTGCCAATGAGTAAATAATGAGAAATTAGGGCATGGCCCTGATGATGAGTCACAGTGAGCAGCCGCTGGCAGTGATGAACCTGCCAGGACAAACAGGGTGTCACAGACAGCCAAGCCCTCCAGCCTCATGACGACATCACCCATGTTGCACCCATATCACCCCTTGTCCTCCACAGAGCCAACACACACGGTCCCACTAGTGAGTCACACCCAACATCAAACCAGGAGAGCCCTGGCGGATGCTGGGCAGGGATGGGAACACATTGCATTTGGCATTCCCTCTTTGCACGTTTAATTTCATGAGGAAAAATAACGAAATATCCAGGCTGAGTCATGCAGGCAGCCCTTCAGCCCAGGAGATTATAGAGGCAAAAGGAGAAGATGGAGGTACAGCTCCCCCAGGGAAGGGGGGGGCCTGCTAGCCAGGAACTTCTACCCCCAGTACAGCACCACGGATGAAGAGTGAGGCCAGTGTGGGAGCTCACTGCTCCATCCCCAGCACCGACTGAGGGGAAGTCCCTGGTGACAGCAGGGTTTCACCCACTGGCTCTGAACACTTCCCAAAGGCAGAATGGCGTTAAAGTGGCTAATTTGGCCTGACTACCCTGGGTAGTTCCCACGGCTGGGACCACAATAGCAGCCAAGCCCAGGAGGAAATTGCATTACTGAACATGGAGGTCTCAAATCTGAAAGAGAAGGAGCGGCTCACACCAACCAAGGCTTTAATACCAGATTAAATGCTTTCACAACAGCCCGGCCATTTGAAAACTTCCAGACAGCCTTTTGTGAATTTAGTTTGCATTGTACTTTGGCTTCAAGGGGGACTTTAACATGTAACCAACTTTATTTTGGTGGGGTTTTTTTTTACGTGGTAGCTTAGCTTTCTTGAAGGGAATTCATGCACCTGGGATGGGCACTGCTCCATATGGAAAGGGATGAAGTACTTTAATGGCAGAGGGGCCAAACAAAGCTCCTCTCTCCAAGGCTGTTTAGGGAATCTATTAAGTATTCTGTCCTTAAAGACTCACCATTTTAGAAGGCTGAATGAAGCTCAAACTGGAATTATCAATTTTTAATTTCCCCATTAGCAGAAACAGAAGAAGTACAGTACTTTCTCCTGATACAGGGAAGAGCTTACATTTGTACAAAAATTTTACTTTAAGAGGCTGATTACCCCAAGCCTCAAACCAGGAGCTAAGCCATGTCTCAGGGACATTGCCCCACTGAGTACTTAAATGCAGAAGTTTATGGGGGTTCTTGGCTGACTCTGAGCAGGTGGGAGCAGGAGGGCAGCTGGACTGGGATGTGGCACATGGGCACCTGGCAACAACAGCAGCAGGATGGTACTAACCTACTCAGGGCTGGTAAAGCACCCCAGAAAGAGCAAGGATGAGTTGAGGGCTGGCTTCTACTCTGAAATTTTGTACTTGGGAGATGCAGGACACATACTTGGAGGAAACTGCTGTTCCTCCTGTCCCTCAGCTCCCTGAGGGGGGGACACAGAGGAACCTCTGTCTCTCCCCTGACCCACCACAGCCAGCCGGGGGTGGGGGGGGCGAGCAGAGCGGGGCCACAGCCTTGAAGGGCTCTGTGCCACCTCACTCTGCCCACAAATGCATCGTTGTCATTCAAATGAGAAGCTGCCACAAAGGCGAGGGCCCTGCCCTAAACAAAGAGCCACTTGGGATAACAGCAGAGAGAGAGGAAGGTCCCAGCCTGGTCTCCCCGAGCCTCCACTGATGAATGCAAATGCTCCAACCCCTGGGAGCAACTTCTCTGGGAACAACACAGACAGGGCTTTGTGAGCAGGAGGCTGTGAATACGCAAGCACCCAGGAATGCCCAGCGATCTCCAGCTGGAGAAACGCCTTGGGGGCATACATAGACCTTCCCTCTGACCCCTGGCCACAAAGTGAAGAAAAAGCCGCTCACAGCCTTCTTTTCTTCACCCATGCTCTTGTAACCAAACTAAAACTTTTCTGGCACTCCTGCATCCCCTCAGCCGCTGATGCCAGAACCCATGTCCACACAGGATGATGTCAGTGATGCGACCACCACCACCCCACTGACAACTCCTGTCTGGCAACCTCAGTGCCAGGCAAAGCAACTCCCTAAGGCAAAGTGTCTCCATGGGGCTAAGCTTGCCCAGCTTCCATCCCCAAGCCACAGGTTTTGCCCTGCATAGCGTGTCCCCACAACAGCAGCAATGCAGCTCAGTGGGCAAGAGGAGCTGGCTGCAGGAACAGCCGGCTCCCTTCCAAATCAGCCAGTCTCCAGGTCAACATCTTCGGTGTTCAGACTCCACATGACAGCTATTCTGAAAAGCAGAGCTTGAAGGACGACCTCCCCCCCAGACCTGGTTCAAAGCCCAGTTAAGAGAGCTCTCATTACCAAGTTGCTACTGGCATATAGGAAGATTTTGCTGCCTGCACCCCTGAGACGTCCAAACTCAGCAGCCACATGAAGATGCAATTTGTGAACGCTGTGGTGAGGAGGGACTGGGGGTTTACTGTAAAGGCAGCAGTGCAAAATGCAAAGTCATAAATCTCAAAAGCGACATACTAAAATTCACTGGAATCACTCAAGTCAAGCTCTATTCCATCTGGTGTTTTATGTTCTCTTTGTCAGGGCAGCTAATGGAGAACAATAAAAACATTAAAAATCAAGTTAGATTTACAAATTGGGCAGGATATTCCACTAGTAATAAAATCTGGAAAATCATTCCATGTCACATTGCTTCGGGCAGCAAGCTAACAAGAACTGCCTTTGAATTATAGCCCTCTTTCATTTTGCTGAACTTTAATTTGGCCCAACACCACTGTTTCATTTAAAACAAATTTCAAGCAGGAGTGGAACAGAGGACTGAGCTCAGAAGCACAGTCCAGCTCAGCCCTGAAAACATCTAGATTACAAGGGGTGAGCATTTGGGATAAAAGCTCTGTTGACATTGCGCTCGTTTACTGCAGAGAATTGCTGGATATAATTTTCCAAGGTTAGCAGAGCTTTCTATTGCCACGGTTTCATACTGCCTAGATTTCAAATATTTTATTAAAATGCTTCATGGATCTTTAATTTCATAGTCGCTTCATAAAGTGGATGTCAATTCTTGAGGCACTCACTTCCCAGAGAGTGCTAGTTTTCTAACAAAACCTCTGAAAATATCTGACTTCTGTGCTCCCTTCTGCTCAGTAGAGGGCATAAGCATAAACCTGATTTACATTCAGCCCCTCTGGAAACCCACCAATGCTGTCTCCAGCTGGAGAGATTCTTTGCCCCAGCAAGCATATCCACAGGAGGGAGATAGCACCCTGACACAAATCATACATCCTAAATGTCAGATTCCCAGCCTAAAAACGTCTTGGTTTAATGTAATCCCCTTCTCCCACAGTTCACTTCTGCTCTATTACCATAATTGCCACCACATTCTGCTTTGCGAGACAGTCCCAGCTCTTCAGCAGGGTTTGGAGAGAATGCTCAAATTACCCCAGGACTAAAAAGGTACCTTAATGCCTGAAAGTTGTCAACAGTACTAATAAGCCCCTTGAGTATAAACATAACCATGTAAAAGCTGAGTGCAGCATATTTGGTTGCGAGGGTAAAAGCAGGTCAAAGACAAAGTTTGAGTTAAATTGATTGGGGCAGAATACATCAATTTGTGTGCTGTTTGCATGAAATATTAATTCAAGCTTTACCATTTGGTTACGGAGGAAAGTGAATGCACCATAATGATGCAGGTACACTTTCTATTCACCACATTTTATGTTCTCCTAGGAACAGATGGGGCACGATAGGCTTTTTCCTCCCTGGCAGGTGTTTGATCCGGAGCCTATGAGCCAAAGCACACGCTTGGAGCCAGAGCCTGGGTGGCGGAGGCAGCGTCCTGGCGCACTGCTCTGAGTGCTCATTAGATAACCCTGCCGTGCTGCAAACCCTTCCTCCCTCCTGCCTTCACAGTAGTACACTGGCAGCATTTTCAAATTCGCTGAATTTCAGAGAATTTCCCCAAACTGGCAGGTCCAGCTCCAGGACTGCCCGCCCACACCTAGTTGCCGCTGGCTTTCTGGCACCCAGGTTTGATATAGTCGTGGGGTGTCTCTGAACTACAACTGACATAAGCTACAGGAAACTTTTCCTCCTCCAGGAGAAAACCCTTAAATTCTTCCCTCTCAGAGGAGTGAAGCTGTATAGACCTGCTGGCACTGTGACCTGGCTGAGACACGACCTAAGCCCTCCATGCCTACTAAAACCTCTTATACCCCTGCAGACTAAGCAGGCACTGTGAGAGGAGAAGCAGGAACACAAGGATGCCCGCGCTGTACAGACCCCCGCAAAGAAGCCAATCCTCCACCTGCTGCCGCCAGAGAGCAGCCCTTAACACAACTCAGAGCCTGTCTCAGTCCTAGGGGATCGCTCTGACTCCCAGCGTGCCATTTTACCCTGCTTGCTGCTGGAGTTTGTGTGGCTCCATGGCAGGTAGGAAGCCCTCGAAGCAGGCCAGCCCTTTCCCGGTGCCTGAGAAATCACCATAGATGTGTGAAAGCTGGTGAGGCCATCGCCCCACGATGCTGCGATGGGGGAAAGTTGGATCACCAGACTGGGGTGTAGGAGAGGCACCATGCGCTGGATGCAGCGGGATGCACTGGGTGCTAGGGATGGGGACTCTGGCTTCCAAAGGGCTCGGTGCAGCGGGTATGGGGTGGGGGGAGCACTGGGTGCGGGGAGGATAAACAGACCCTTCCGTCTGCGCGGGGGGGAACCAGTTGCAACGAGCGGCACCACGTAGATAATGCTGGAGGGAGCACCGGGCGTAAAAGAATCCGGTCAGCGGGAGCAGGATGGAGGGCACTGGCGGAAAAGGGGGTACCGGGCAGCGGGGCGCACCAGAGACCGTTTCCGCGCGAGCCGGCGATGCCCGAAGGTGGGGGAGTACCCGGCGAGGTTGGTGGCGGGGGAGGGGGAGCGGAGAGGAGAGGAGCGGGGGACCGCGGATAACTCACAACTCCCCGGGTGATGTCCTCCGCCGCGGGGGTCGGCGCCGCGGGCGCTTCTTGCCACGCCAGCCACAGAGCGAGCACGCGGTCTCTGGT
>JAHLSL010013672.1:1643016-1676608 GCA_025920805.1 Petroica traversi | reverse complement strand
GAAATAAACTGAGACTTGTTGATCATCATCGGATGTGCTTGTCTCCCATCGTTCCCGACAATGGACAAGACTGTCCTGTGTCCATGATACTGGTTTTCTTTGGTGTCTATACGCATCTAATTAAGCCCACAGCATTGCATTGGTGTATGTACCATCTCCTGCTAATGATCTGTTTGATTTGTGCCATTTGCCTCCATTTTCTCAGAGTTCGGTATCTTACTCTCCTTTTTTGATACTTTTTAAGATTTGATTAAAGACTAAGTATAGCTGTCAAACCGGAGTGGCTGTTTTGTCATATGTAGAAATACTGGCCTCAGAGCTGTGTTTATTTGGGCTTGCTTCAGAACAATTGATGCCAGAATGATTTTTGTCTTTTCTTTTATATACCTTTTACACAGTTCTCTGTATCCACAAGTATTAGCAGTATGCATACTTGCAACCTTTTACTTAATTTAGTGCTTAGTGTTTTGTACGTGTTCTGCAGGCCTGAGACTGAACAGCCCAGAACTGCAGAGCCAGGGAGACCAAACATTCCTACTATCTCAGGAACCCAAGGTCTCCTGGCAGGAGGATTCTGCAAACTAGGGGTTAGCCCACCCCAGCCCCATTATTGGGCTCCCTTGTTAGATCTGCTAATGTGTAAAGTCTATAACTGGTGTGTGTGATTGATGGGGGTGCATTTTGCCACGTGTCACCTGGGTGAAGTGGATGCATCAAACGGGATCCTGATTAAAATACTGAGGTAAAGACCCCAACCCCTTTAACTGTGTCTAGTTTCATTTTCATAACACCAGGAAAAAGGCATCACAATTGTTTATGTTCGGACTGAGCAGTTGCAATAAGTAGGAAAGATCATTTAGTGCTGCTTGGAAGGATCACATTTGAAGTCATCAAAGGGCAGCAGGAAACCTTTCTGTGGAGAGAATTGGAACAATTCTGGAGAAAGCCTGAGAGAGAGTTGGTGTAGCTCCATGGCTTATGCAATGGCACAGAGATGAAGGATTTATTTAGGAATATGATTTTTCTTGTTGAAATTCTGTCACAAATTGGATTTATAGACAAGGAGGAGTAGGTGGCATGTAGGTAACTTGAAAAACTGAGATGGATGCAGTTTCTGGAACATGTTTCTCAGTGTTTTTGCTGCCTCCAAAGTTCAGTAGCTGCCAAGGGCATCAAGTGTAAAAGCACTGTGATTTAGAAGTGCCTTTGTGAAGCCTGTGTTTCTTACTTCTTCATCCTTCTGTTGTGGTCAGACAGTTAATGTGAAAATTGCAGTGTTAGTGGGTGCACTCAGAAAGCCAATGTAGGTGCCTGGGAAGGATGCCAAATCTGATAGGGATTGCAAGTTTAAAGCATTTAAGACTTTATACAATCACTGTGTGTCTCAGAATTACAGACCTAGAAGCAGTGGCTGTGCCCAAGTTCAGCTGCTTAGAGAGCCTGTAGGACCCAGAGGTAAAAGTCCAATTTCAGGATAATAATATTACTGCAGCAGATTGTCTAGGTAAGTTAATAACAAGTTCCATTAATCACTGGGTGGTCCAGCTCATTTGTGAAGAGACAGTGGGGGAGGAGAGGGGAAGAATTGTGTTTGAATTGTTCTTTATTGGAGTTCAGCTCCCTTGGCCAGAATGGCTTGGAATAGCAAGCGCTGGGCCACTGCTGTTGAGATGTTGTTCTAGGTCTCTGTTGCTGGATCAAGCTTCTGCTTTGTGACAGCTGCTCTTCTTTCCCTTAAATGTACAGCACATTTCCTTTCACATTGTTCAGTGGCTAATGTTTAAACTTGGTGCTAGTGGTTAAAAAGAATAAGGAATGCGTGTAATTAGGAAACAGAGAAAGCTGCTTTATGTTATGGGAAAAAAATAAAAGACACTTCTTCAACTACAGTTGAGGGTCCTATCATAATTATCTGCATGTAATTAGTGATTGCTTAGTATTTTTCTGTCAAAAAACTTCGTAAAGAAAATTATCTCAAACAAATACTGTATGCATTATAAGAGAAAGGACTTAGCCTTTTAGGTTTCTTGTGGTAGAATGCATTCCTTTAAACATTTTCTGCTACAATTACATTAAACATTATGTATGCTTCTATCTCATGTATTTAATGATACCTGGTAGAGCTGTAGGTCTCACCTGAAGCTTAAATCAAAAAGTATTTTGCTGCTGACAGGTCTGAAGGTAGGAGGAGAACTCAAGTCCCATTTACAAAATGAAGGGTTTAATACACACTGATGATATTTTGTCTAAGTGACAGATTTCTAATCAAAAGCCTTTTCTCTTGCAGGTGGTTTAGAACCAAGGTGTATTGCATTTTCTGAGTCTGGCACTCAGTACTTTATAAGCTGTTTGGGAAATAGGTGTTCACAGTCAGTGCAAGTGGTGATGCTTATCTGTTGTGTTCTCAAGTTCAGGTATCCAGGCATCTGAAGGAAAGTGCTTTTGCAATTTAAAGGCAGAAGGTCAAATTTAATGAAATGTGGAGTCATGAAAGGGTGCATATCTATGTGATAGGAAGCAAAGCTGATAGAAGGTGGGTTTTCAAGGAATGGTTTATTGCAACCCTCCTTGAAAGTAAAGGTAGTTTTTATCTCTTTCTGGCTGTTTTCTTCCTGCTCCTTTTGTTATTTTCTGTTTCTCAAAATAACAGCAAGTACATGATCTTCTCTGGGATGTTCTTTACAGTAATTCTGTCCTAGGACTCTTTATTCTTTTAACCTTGAGTTGAAATTATAAATTACCAGGATAAACCAGTCTTGTACTTTGATAAAAGAACATGAGAGTGTACCAATAAATGACTCCTGAACAGAGCACAGAAGAGAACAAAAGTATATGCATCTCTTGATGAGATCAGAAAAGAGACACTAGCAGGAAAAAAGGAAGGAGGGGCTGGCTTGTGAGAGAGAATATTAGGATAGAAGTTGAATGAATTTTTATAATCCGTAGATGAACAAAGTAACTGGTCATTGTAAAATGTTTCATTTCCTGCCTAAGTATCATTTCTCTGAACAATTTATCAAGTCACTGCTCCTAGTTATAGGAACAGTTTTTTTGACGCTTATGCAAAAAAATGGAAAAACAGCTGGACAATTCTTGTTTCATATGAGTTGGGCTGAGCATTGGAACTAACATCATGAATAGACCTTTTTCTGGAAAAAGCATGTGTGTATGTGTTTGCTCAGGTTTTGAGGAGGCCATACATCCAGCAGAGGTGGAGAGAAGTGTATGGTAGAACAAAACAATGGAAACTGAAAGAAACATAAGGCAAAGAGAGGTAAGTGACAATGAGGGGTGAGGCAACTGAGAGAAAAACAAATTAAATGGAAGCAGTGCTAGTGAAAAGAGACTAAAATGAAAAAAGAAAGGTGCTAAGGTACTAGTGATTAGTAAATGAGGAGGAAACAACATTTCTCAGGATGCATGGCTGACTTCTCTCTGTGAGAGAGAAAACTTACAAAGCTTAGTAGTAGAAATACTCAAGAGATGGGTGAGAGTAGCAGCTCTGCACTCCTGTT
This sequence comes from Petroica traversi, assembly GCA_025920805.1. Classification (NCBI taxonomy): domain Eukaryota; kingdom Metazoa; phylum Chordata; class Aves; order Passeriformes; family Petroicidae; genus Petroica; species Petroica traversi. The sequence goes on along the minus strand of JAHLSL010013672.1, from coordinate 1,673,093 downwards.
CTGCAGGGTGACGTGAGCACACCCAGAGCACTGCCAGGAAAACCTGGGGCAGGAGGTTCAGGTACTTGCCTGAACAGTGCTGAGTGCCCTGGCACAGGGCTGGGGGTAATACAGTCAGTGGCAAAGTGTTTTCCTTGCTCTGCCCTTCCCTCGTTTCAGTTTTTGAGCACCGAGCCAAATTATTCTATTTCTCAATCTTAGAGATGATGTTACCCTGACAAAGGGCAGGCTTTGTCCTGGTGTTAGAACCTGTGGTATTCATTTAACCTTGACGGGACAGAGGAGCGTCAGTTTTGCTGTCTCTCTCCCAGGAAGGCAAGCAGTGTTTGTATTTCAGCCTTGCACAGGAGCTTCAGCAGTCTTTGAATTGTCACTGAGACCCTGGAAACCCAGCTAGTACTGAGTGGCTGCTTAGGAATTGCTCTGAGTTGCTGCATTCCTTCTTGCCAGGGCCCTGTTCCATTCCTGCACGTCTTCTCCAGTGTCTGAGCAATGATGATTGGTACAGCTTTGGGCCACCTCTCACCAGAGGCTCTGAAACTGGGATTCTGAGACTAAAAGAAGAAATGGTAGCAATCCTCTTTGAAAACAGAACTAAATTCAAATAGATTCACAAAGGAAATACAGAACTTTAAAGTGCTAATGTTTTAAATAGGACTTGGAATTAATTATCATGGAGCATTAAATATGCTACCCTTATAAAAACAGTAATATCTGCCATGGTTTCCTTTAAAACTTAATTTTTCCAAACTCTGGCACTGGTCATACAGGTGAAAAAAGTGCCAGCTTGAGCTAATTTTGCAAGTGCAGAGAACTGGGATTTGAGAAGTAACAAAAGGAATCATATCATGGACTCCTGGAAGAAACCATTGCATTCATTCCAGAAAAAAAAAGAATGCTATAAAAAATGGGACTTCTTGTATAATTTAATATTGTTACATGTGCCTTTTCAGTAGGTAGGATTGCCAATGCTTTGCAAATAATCATACAGTGTTACTTTGCAAAAGTTATCTTTTCAGTTGCCATCACAGAGTGCTGCCAAGCCAGGAGCCATCAATCTGAGCTTTGCTGTGCAAGTCTGCCTTCTTTCTAGAGTATTCAACTTCTTGTGTACTTTTTAAGCACCTAGCTTATATTTGTGAAAATAGTATTTGCTGATTGTCAGAATTCTTCATACTGGTTGAAATGTATTAGGCCACAGTGCTATGGATCTTGCCATTGTAGTTTGCAAGGAAGCGATGGGTCCAAACATGCACAGGCAATTTCTGTGGTGTTCTCTTTGTGATCATTGTAGACCACATACAGAAGCTGCCCTAAACTGCATGGGCCCTAAGGCATACTGATGGTTCTGTGTTTTGGACCCTACCCAGCAATTATTTTTTAATGTAAATAACAGAAGCCTTTGCTCTGCTGCACCAGAAGAAACTCAAGGACAAAATATTTCTTGAAAAGAAGGCATTAAGTAATAGTAATGTAGTAGTAGTTTAGCTGCTCCCAACTGTTTATGACTAGAATCTGAAATGAAACAGAGCTCGTATCTTGGCAGTGTTGAGTCCTGTGTGCGTCTCTGATGAGTCTCTTGGGTCAGACTCTTAAGAAGTATTTACATGCCTAGAGATTTAGATAAGCACTTGGTGGGGTATTCAGAAACATCCAGGTCTCTAATACCTCTTGGCTTACTTAAGGCAATATGGGAGAGTGTATATGTACATGTGTGTGTGTATAAAAGCTGTTGATTAATTCTATTATTTTGAAGCAAAATCAGATAAAATTCAATAGGAAATAGCATTCCATCCCAGTCTGCTGAGCCACTGAGTTATTTCACAAATACTGTTACACTTGTATCTTCTTTTCCTTTCATTTTTTTGTCTTATTCTTGTTTTTCATTACTTGCTTGTATTTGTTGAAGCAAAGGGAAAAGTTGTTAATCCTTGGGCCTTCTGACCTGCATGGAAAAGAATGTCCTTTGACACATCATTTTGCAAATTTGTTATCACTCAGAATTTGAAAACTTGGAACCATCTAGTCATATCTGTTTTAACATGGAAAACAGATATAAACACTTTTCACTTTTCTACAGACTGTACATTAAAATCTTTCTTGCATAGATTGTGCACTCATCTTTTCATTTTTTGTGACAAAATCTGGAATTACATTCTCACAGTAAATAAATTGTATTCCTGTAATAAATAAATTGTGCAACTCACAACTTGTGTCCCATAAACATAGCTTTCCTTTGTTTTGCTTGCTCAGAAATAGATAGAATATTTTATTTAAGACTGCCTTCTTCAGGGCAAAGAGTGGAGATCTGGGACTTTGGCATTTTCATTTCAGAGTTAGCAGTTGTTTATTGTGTGGCCAGGGACAAGTCAGTTTAACCCAAACTCAAGTATTTAGTCTTTCAGTTCCTCCCTTACATTAATGTTGTATTAGGAGCTTGGATATGTGGTTTCAACCTACATGAATTTGTTCCCCATGTTTCCTGAAGCATCCAAAGCTATACCAGTGGCTGAGAGCAGAAAGTCTGGAATCCAGACATGTGGAAAAGCAGCACAAGTAGCACAGGCTTGCTTTTAATGAGACACTCGAGACATTTGGAGTGTCACAGGAAGGGTGAAGCTGTCCATTACATCATGAGGATAAAATATCCTGAAATATGCCAAGACCTTTCAGAGGACATGCTTGCTTAGAGCTAGAGAGAGCACCCTTCTCAATGTGCAGACTCCTTTGTAAGTCTAGATTACACAGTCTATATTTACACATACTTTGGCTGGATTTGGTTAATAAGGTTAATTTAAAAGGCTGCATGATTGTGTGCAGACTAGATCAGCTGGGTACAGGATTTTGAGTGTTGACTAAGCAACAGCAAGTGCCCAGCATTCCTGACCCTACTTAGAATTCTCTTTCTGGCATAGACCTACTTGTAGAACAACTTTAAGTGGTATCAGGGCTAGAATTAAACATCTGATGTTTCTGTTACTAAATTAATTTTAACAAAACCCAAAACAACAAAACTTGAACCAAGCCATATGTAATTTTGTGCCTAATTCTAGCAAAAAATTACATACAAGAAATACACTAGGAAGAGGACAGGAATGATATGGGATAAGTTCTCAGTGTTTCTATCAAAGAAAGGAGATTTTTTTTTAAACAGATATAGCAAATATTAAATTGATTAATAAATCTTTCAGTAGGTGTTATTATTGACTTTCATAAAATGCAGGGCCATGTCTGGCATATTGGCCTGTTTTTACAGATGACTTAGTTGGTTATTGCCAGGTGCTTCATCTTACCTAATCAATTGTAGACCTTTTCTGAGAGCAAGAGGTGTTATTATCTTCTGCTGCTTTCTTGAGAGATGATGAGTTTCTGAAGCACATCCACAGAATTTTTCAATCTGTCAAGACCTTTAATATACTTAGGTCTGCTTCTTTTTGTTTTCTTTATTTTTCTTGAAAGAGCAGGAATCAAAAACTATTTAATGCATCCCGGAGTTCCTGTCAGCAGAAAGAATTGCAAGGATGCCGGGAACTAAGAGCTCTGGTCAAACACCCACATCACAGACGTTGTGTGACAGATCTTTGTGTTAAGCCCTCATTAGTTTTGTCAAAATGGCTGCCCTTCTCTTTTGAAAAATTTCTGATGTGATAATCCTCCCACATGGCAGAATCTTTTGTTTAGACTATGTAAAATCAGGCTGTTCAACTAATAACACTCTAAACTATTTTCTTCCATCTTTTTTTTTTGATTGTGTAAGTCCTTCCTCAAGAAGAGACACATTCTTCAACCAGTAACCTGATTTGTCTTGGGCTCTGTGCCTTTTCCTTTTCTTTGATGGAATTTCCCAAGCAAAGGCTGTTAAGTTGATTAAATAGGCTGACATGGACCCAGATGTCTTCAGCAGTCCTTACTCACACAAGTTGATCAAAGTTAGGAGAGTTCACACTACATGGTACAGCACAACTGTTATAAAAAGAGTTTAAAGCAGCAGAAATTCTTGTCTGCATAGGTGAGTGTCTCCCACAATCAGTGGGAAAGCTCTGGTTCATGGGTTGGTGTGGGGATTTTGCTATAAGACATCTTGGATTGTCTGAGAGGTGTATCTGGATTGCCTGCTGAAACTCCTCCATCAGGAGGGAGTGCTGTCACTGCTCAGTTTTCCTTTATGTACCATGCTTGTCAGGGCTTTCTCAACCCAGAATACATGGATTGCACTATTGGAGCTTCCTTTCTGAGCAGAACGAAGTTGCCCCTTCTGATGCGCCGGCAGAGCTGTGCTGCTGCTCCTCAGCTGTGGCTGTTCATTGATTGCACTGGGAGCTGCAGCCTTACGTTCCCTGCTGTCAATGGGCACTTTTCTCTGCAGGAGCATATGGGGAGCTCTGATGGACTGGGTCCATTCCTGTGGCAGCTGCAGGGTTCACTGGAGAGCACTCAGCTGATTGCCTGGCTGGGCTTCTCTACACTTCGGGTCATGCTCAGCTGTGAAGAGTTTGCTCCATGGTAGAAAGTAGATTGAATAATGATGCTTGGCACAGATCTGCACATGACCCTTTACCAGTGACCTGCTTGATGCTGAGCTCGTGTTTCCCTGGCAGCTCACAGAACATCTTAGTATGGGAAAGATGTGTTTGGGGACACCCTCAGATCCCCTTTCCCAGGCAAGCCACCTTGCAAACACCTTTCTATTCTATTCCTCTCTAGCTGGCATATTCTTGTATAACTCAGTTCATCTGTCTTCCTAAAAATAATCTTCCGTGATCTTGTTGCTCCTGTTTGCCTGAGAAGTTACAATTAATAAAGTAGAAAGTTCATAAATATTACTGGGATAGGAATATTCTTCAAGAATATAAGCACTCTGACAGTACTCTCGTGCATTTTTTTAACTTTGCTTGTATGATTCAGAGATCTCTTGGTAGAAAATGTTTTCCTTCTTGGGAAACAAGCCCTTGAGATTCCTGGTGTCCTTTAGATGGCCTGGGGTTTGGGGTTTTTTTTTTTTTGTTATGTAAAGGAATTTCCTACCAAAAGCTGGGCTCTGAAAAATGAGATGGGGCTCAGTTTTTATATTTCATAAGTTGTATGAAATTTTTAACATTAGAAACTATGTAAAAACTATTTTAATATTTTTCTTGGTGTGCTTTAAATGTAACACATTTCTCTACGTATCTTTAAAAGCCTTCCTTTACAAAAATGGTAATGTTTTTGGTATTTTAATTTTTTTGGCTGCTGGGACAAGATTTGCTATTTGGTCCATCAGAAATCCCCAAGGAAGTTGATAGTGTGAGCATAGTCACAAGCTGTCTTTGAAGTACAGGCATGTCCTACAGTTATTACATTGATCCTTCTTTATATATCTGAGAATAGGCATCTTCAGTGAAAGACTAGAATATTAATTCCTCTGGCCATAGATGTAGTTTTCTGGAGTTCTGGTTCAGCTGCTTCTTGTAGGTAATGAATTATGGGTGAATCATCCAATTTTATCCAACACTACTTTGTTTCCCTGAATTTCTTTAGATGTGTACTCTGCTCTGGGTACTGACAGAATGCTGCTTGAAATTTGTATCCTCAATATGATTATGAGTTTTAATGTGTTCATGTCTCACATAAATTTCAAAATGTTATTACGTTTTACAGTTATGTATGAACCATTACTGAAAGAGAAAGCTGCACTTTCTTAAATACCTGTGTACAAGCATTGTTAAATTCAGAAATATTTTACAGCACCTCTGCAGCCATGAGAACAATAACAAGTATTTGACTATTAGGGCACAGCTGCTTGGACACCATAATTTTGATTAAATAGCAGTAGGACCCAATCAACCAAGCTGCTTGGTTAATTTTTTCAAAAGAACCCCCAATTCCCTCTGCTGCTGTCAGAAATAGTTTCTACCATTTTTACCATTTGCTTTGGCAAAATCTGTGCCACTGTTAGCTGAAAGTTTAGTAGAAGAAAAAGTTACAAAATATTTCATGTGAAGGTGGTGGCCCTGAAGCTCTGAGCTTGACACTGAGGTGCTGAGCACTCAGAGCTTCATCCAGAAAAGCACTTTAGCACCTACTGAGAATGAACTTAAATTATTTGCTGGAGGTGAGCCAGAGTGCTCTGTGTGACTGAAACAGCTGCACTTTGTAGTAGACCCTCTATTTATTTTGGAGGACAGAATAAATCTTTTTTTCTTTAAAGTACATCAGAGCAAGAGAATTTTTGTTTTCTTTGAAAACACAGTGTACTGAGGCGACTCAAGAGTTCCTGCTGTCGTTTAGTGCTTAACCTCTAAAATGAGGGATTTGTATTTTCTCCAGAGCATTAGGATAGAATGAGCTGTGTCAGTGTAATTAAAAGAATAGGTCCAAGTACTGGTACACTTTTATACTTTGTTATTTTTTTTTCTTTATTGTTGTTGGGGTATTTTAAGAGAAAATATCTATTTAGGTGTATATTTTCATTTGCAGATGATTTTGTACCCAAGGGCCAAGTACTGTGTTTCTTTAGTCTTTTGTTTACATCTGCATTTGGAAATGTGCATCTTAGTTTAGTTTCTCAGTGTGGGATGCTTCTTTTTCTTCTGAGCATCCAGGCCTTCAAAAAAATCTCTAGGAGCCAATCACTGGGGTGCCTAATAGCTGCCCCTTCAACTAGTCAGTAAAGCAGAATATTTTATTCTTTTTTTTTTAAAGAATATATTTCTATCGTGGTGGCAAACTTTGTGCAGCTGGCTCTGCCAGTGTGTATTCCTTTAAATGTCAGCAAGATGCAAGACATTAAGCTGGGTTGTAGGTACAAGTTCTTGGTGGTTGGCACTACATAAACTAGGAGTAACTTTTTTTGGGGTGTGGAAGTTAGCAATTTTATGAAATACAGTGATCGGGAAAGAAGAAAAGTAATACACATAGCATTGTAGTAGAACTTGGAAGCACAAAACAGGGAATTACAGATATTTGAGGTTTATACTACTTTTGATCTAGAAAAGAGGCTGAAATCTTGATCTCAAATCTGATAGAGCATTCTGGAAGAGGACAAAGAAGAAAATCTCTCCCTCCCTTCAGGATGTTGAACACTGCAAGGAGATTTGACTTTTTCCTGCCAGCCACTTTATTCTTCCCTTTGTTTATTACAGGCTTAAATAAGATCCTTGAGCAAACTGTTAGTATTGTCACATTGCATTAAACCAAATCACTTACATGGCTGCAGGGAAATCTCTGGAACTTTTAATGATTTATTAAGAGGAGCATAACTATTATGTGTTAACCAGACTGGAATGTAGTATTTTTTACTAAGTACTGTATTTAAGATGTATTTAAGGCAGTTTGGCCCAGTTCTGTTTCTATGGGAAATGTAGCCATACAGTTACATTATTTCCTGGCTCTCCTTGTGTTAACTTTGGGATGAATCTATTAATTTTCCCAGTTGATTGCTTGCTTCCTTTCTAGAGAGAGAGGGAAATAAATTTAAAATCTTTTCACAGCCTCGGCTTTTTTGTTAGAATAAAAAAAAAAATCTGGGTTTTGCCTCATGGGTTTGACAGTGTGCATATTTATGAGAAATGTAGGAACTTTCTATCCCATTAAAGTTTCTACAGATAATTTCAGCAGCTAGTCCTTTAGAACAAAAAAAAAATGCTATAACTTTGTAAAGAGTCATTAAAAGCTCTTAAGCCTTTAATAGAATATGAAACCTTTCATTCAACCTTTAAATAGCATAGGCTGATTTCCTGGCCAGGTATGTACAAGAGAGTTTTGCTGGGCAGCCACTTCTTTCAACAGTAGCTGAATAATGACAAAAGAACTGTGATGGTTCAATCCTAGTTAATGAGCATTGCAAAAGAAAGGCAAAATAAGTGAAACAGAAGGTCAGAGCGTGTGTGCAAGTATTGGCTGGCAGGAATCCCATTGACTTGTATTATAAAATACCCAGTGGATATATTAAAAAAAAAAATGGGGTAATTGTTTTGAGAGTTTTATCAGCTCTCTGTTGATCTGGGATATTTTTGACAGTTAAGTCTTGTATTCAGTAACCTTCCATCGTGAAATATGAAAAAGTACTGTAATTCAGTGTACAAAACATTAGTAAAATACAACATATTTCTGAAGATTGTTTGTTACAATCAATCTAACAATGGGCAAATGTACTGTTCCTGTGCAATAGGGATAAATCTTAATATTCTTAACAAAATTTTTCAGTATTTTTATTTTAAATCCTGAGCCTTTTTTAGTTTAGTTTTGGTGAGGTGTAGATTTTACTTTAAATTATGGACAGCTCGTGTGCTCTGTTCATGGAATCACAGAATGGTAAGGGGCTGGAATGGACCTTGGAGATCATCCAGTCCCAACCTCCCCCTAGACCAGATTACTCAAGACCTTCTCCACCCAGGTTTTGAATACCACCAGGGTTGGGGCAATGCTTCATCATAGCAAAACACATAAAAATAAAATTATGTTATCTGAAAAAAATTGTAGAATAACTAAGAACTATCATGAGAACAAAATCCCAATATTAGGTATATAGAAAAATCTTTTCTCAGAGAATTTCTTGGAACATAAATGCCTTAGTAGATAAGTATTTAGTCTTTTAAGACTGTAACAAAATTGCAGATTGCATTTAGAATTGTAGCTGGATATACAGAACTAAAATAGAAATCATAATATCTGGAGGGGTTTCTTTCAAAGTCTCTTTGTTTTATTTTGGATTTTTCTTCATTTAAAATTCTACATAAGCTCACCAGAGACTTTCAGATTTTTTATAATACAACGTCATATTTAATTTTTCAAAATTAAAAAGAACAGTAAGATGAAGCAAGAAGTAACAAGCAAGGAACATTTGTGTACAAACTGCAGTGTTTCTTCAGGCCAAAAGGTCTTCTATTATCTAGAGCATGCCAGTTTTACCATTGAAAGTAGTTTGCTATCATGTGTAACTACAAATGAGAGGTGACAATACAAATGACTGGTTTGAAAGCGTTTTCATGTTCATAATTTAACTTCATTGCTTTTTTCTTTCTCCCCACTAACTCTAATAATTCAAGTGTGCTGGAGGGAGGAGTTGTACAGACACCTGAGAAGAAGAAATCTTTCCTATTACAGAGCTATTGTCTGGGTATAGGTTTTGATCCAGAGAAAGCCTAGTTAGCTTCACCAGAAATAGGACTAATGAAAGGCTTTAGCTTCTGACCTGCAATGGAATAATAAAGAAGTGATGCCCCCCCTGGTGTGAACTATTTTTTTTTCATAGCCATGAATTGTGGCCCTGTGTAGTCAGAAGGTGCAGAATCCATGGTGCCCAGGTTCTGAATTTGGAGGTGAAGGATTCTTCCTGTAGAATAAATTCCAGGCTTCCTCGGAGTACATGCCCTGTGTGATGGCAGCAGTTTTGTCTTCGATTAGGTGACTCATAAAGCCTGATAGATATTGCCACATAATTACACAGCCCCTCTGGTTGGCATCCTCTATTTATGTTCAAAGCATTTTGCAGTTTGATATAATGCATATAAATGATGCTCAGCAAATAGGGAACTAAAACTCAGCAGCTGTCTCCTTTGTGCATTCATTTTCAATAAATAATTTGGTATCCTGTGACTTTTAATTGTGAGAAGGGTGATGCTAGTTTTGCAACTCCTAAATTCAGTATGATCAGAAGAAAATCTTTTTTGTTCCTAAATGCGAGACTAATACAGCTACTCCCAATTATACTGATATGAAATAAACTGTAGAGGTGTAAAATTTAATTATAACCATTAGAACTTTATACCAATTTTTACTGTTGATAGCTCAGACAACTTACAGACTTTAAGAAGTCATTCTTTATGGAGCATCCTTTTTCAAAGGATGTTAGAGCATAGGGTAAATACCACTGAAGAAGCGTCCTTGGTGTGAGGAAAATGAATCCACAAACACCAGAGGTTTATCTCCAAAAAGGAGACAGAGGAGTCCTGTCACTTTATTCGAATAAAGGGAGAGGCCATGGGGCATTTCCCCTGGGGTCTCTCAGATTTTGGAGGACGCAGCCTCCTTTTTATCCTAATTCCCGTCCACATTTCCCTCTCTCTTTCCCCATTGGCTGAGGGATTTGAGAGACTCAGACTTTCCGAAAACACCTAATACCTGAGACCCCCCTCTAAGGTATAATCCTCCCCTTTGTCCTTCCCTTGCATCACTCAGTGGAATTCCTTATGGAATTTATGGATCTTCTCATTGTCTCTCTCATCTTCCAATATTCAATTTCATGTATCTGCAGACCTTTGGTTTGTTTGTAAATGCAAATTTCCCTCATTCCATTCATCAATCAGTGGAATCCTCCCCATTGTTTCTTTTATCTCTCACTGCTGATTTTATCCACTGGCAAGACCCACAGTTTGTGAAGACAAATTCCTTATTCCTCTCATTGGGTTACAAATTGCAATATCATTAATTATCGCAAGCCCTGCAGGGTCTGGCTAGGCAGAGCTGTGACCTTCTGAGAGTGTCTCCACAGCCTTGGGGCAGCAGGACAATGCAGGGAGCTCACACTCACAGTGAGCAGCACACACACGGGCACGGGAGAGAAGCAATCACACCGGCAGCAAGGAGCACACAGGGGGCTCTGTGTAGGTTCCAAGGGTCCGGTTTATTCCGTCGCCAGGAGGGTCCAGTGACAAAGGTCCCGAAAAGGGGAACCCGGCTCTTAAGTACTGAAGGGGGCGGGGTTTGCAACAACCAATAGGGAGAGGGCTGGGGGGCGGTACAATGCTGATGGATGGGTTGGGGAACCAATGAGGAGGGGCAGGAGGAGGGACCAAGGAGAAGGGACCAATGGGGCATCAAACTGGGGAGAACATTCTAGAGACATTCCATATAAGGACAAAAGGGGCAGGAAGGCCAAGAGGCCAACTGGGAGAGTGGGATTTAAATAAATGTGTGTAAGGCCTCGGGGTGTCTTGGGAGAAGAGCTTTGGATCACCCAATCTGTGGAGGATAACCCAGCCTTAGGGGCTGTGTAACCTGTAGGCCCTCTCAGAATCCTGGTCAGCAGCCTACTGGCCTCCACAATTAATGTTTGCATAGAACTGGAAAAGTGTGTTAACAGAATTTTTTTTCTTATGATCAGTGGTTTCTTCCCCAGGTGTCAGTGTGTGTTAGGTTGCCTTCAGAGTCTGGATGAAACATTGTCTGCAGATCCTGTGGCTGGCTCTGAGGAGTTGCATTCACAAGTCACTGTGAAATAGATTAAGAATTTTATTATTGATTACACTGTCACAATCAAGTTACTTCATTATGTTTTTTTTCACCAGCATATACATGGATTGTCTGTAATGGGACAGCTATGGGCTGCTACTGAATGTGGGTTTTGCAACTTAAGCCTGAGAAGGGCAATTCCCCCACTGCATTCGGCATTTGGAGAGGATTTCGGGAAACCACAGATCTCTTCCTTGCCTGCTGGAGAAAGACAACATGTATGAAGCTGTGGAAAATGGCATTGATTATTTTTGGAATTAACAGTGCTCATCAAGGAGACAGGAACTGCTATTGTGGAGGAGCTGCAGAATTCCTAATAGGAATTCCTGCTTTTCATATAGCCTTGTCATGTACCTTTCTCCATCTGCTCAAGGACTCCTCAGACATTCCTGCAGAGACCAGGGCAGTGTCCTGCTCCATGTGTGACCTCAGGTCACTTCTCTGCTGTCATGTCTTACAGCAGCAAGATGATGACCCTCAAAAATTTGCTGGTGCTTGGGCTTCTCCATCTGTTTTATCTGCTTTTGTGCTCGTTCTGTCAGTGCTCTGGCTGAGAAATGATCCTGACCAGTGTGTGTGTGCTGCTTGGCATATTAATCATGAAGACTGTGAGTGCTGCTGTAAAGCCAATAGAAATAATTAGCTGTACATCTCTCTTTGAACTCACATTTTCTCTGAAGCAGGACTGTTCTCTGACTGTGTGGTAGCCGTGATATTGATGCAAGGTCAGCCACTGCTGAGCTCCCAGCTCTGCTTCATCACCTCCTCGCTGTTTTTTGGCAGGGCGATGCCCTCCCCCCATACCTGTGCCGTGGGGCAGTGACTGAGAACAGGGAGCCATTGCACTGCTGTGTAGCCGGTGGCTTGGGCTGGACAGCTGAGCACCAGGGATGGTCAGCAGCTCGTCGGCAGTGTCTGCGAGTGTCCCTGAATATCAGGTCCTCTTCAGTCCGGGATTTTCTCCCCCAGCCGCGAGCCGCGCCTCCCTAGGATGGCAGCCACTGTCCCAAAAGCCGGAGTGCTGCAGAGAGAGTGTTCCCTCGCCCGGACCCCAAACAGACACGCTCACACACTGGTCAGCTGCTGCTTGGGTTCAGGGGCGAGAGACCCCGGCCCAGTCGGGCATCAGGCTTTTATTCTGAGGGTTCCAACCAATCCTGGAACGGCACGGGGGAGGAACCGGGGAGGGACAAAGGGCCAGGGACCAATCGGGAAGGAGGAAGGGAGGAGAGAGGGAGATACAAAATACCATTGAGAACTGAGGGACAGGGGGAGCCTGACCCCTCTCTGAGGCGATCTACTTTCGACTCTACCCCAGGGGGGCTTCATTCTCTAGGTCTCCACAGATTCCTCAGGGGGGAAGAAACTCTCTGGGCTTGAACCACTGCTACACTGCTGAGAGCCCTGACCCATTTTCAGGTTATGCAAGTCCCCAAGGCCCTTCTAATTGTCCTGGTTTAGGGCAAATATTTAGGACGAAACCTCTGGGGGGGTCTCCTCTAGGAAGAGCCGATTCCAATCACCCCTCCCCCTACAGGTCCGGGAAGAATTTCCTTAGAGAAAAGTGGAAAAAACTATTTATTTAACAAATAGAAAACAAGCATAGAAAACAAATTTGGATAATATGAAAACAATGAAACCTCTCCTTCCTCTGAAGAGATGGTAGATTCAGAGTCCGTCTGAGTCTGGTTCAGTTCTCCAGTGGGGGGGCTGATTGCCGGGCCCGGCTGTAGAAGTCAGCGAGGGGGGGGGCCCTGGGGGTTCCCTGGTGTCCTGGGCCCACGCGATGCCAACCAGTCCCAGGAAGAGGAAAAAGGAAAAAATACCCAGCAAAAGAAACAAAGTCTCTCCCTGCAAAAAGCCGGGAAAAATCCGAGGAAACCCTCCGCTGTGAGCTCTTCCAGCACCCACACCAGAGAGAATAAAAAAAAGAAAAAAGAAAAGAGATAACGCTGTCCGCTGGAATGTAGCCTTGCTTCGTAGGAGTAAAGGTATCCTGCAGACAAACGGCGAGTGTTTTTTTTTCCTCCATCTTCACTCTCTCTGTCTCTCTGGGACTAACTTAAAGCTGTAGAACTTAATGTCCAGCATAAGCAAGAGGACGATTGGGGATACAAACAGGTCATATGGCCAACCCAGGACACTAATTCAGTGAGATGAATTCCCTTTTGAAAGGTGCTGTGGACAAACAAAATGCTTTATTGGGGACAGGTTTGGGGACCAGCAGCAGTTAGAGAGCTAGGCCTGGATTTCACATTATGTTGTTACAGTTTCACTGATAAAAGTCTATTAAAACAGGGAAATGTTAGGTATTTTTGAAGGAATTTAATGTTAGTTGAATATGTGTTAAATCACTGTCAGAGTGGAGGGATGCTTTCAAAGGCTGTTTCACAATGGGTGAGGATCTGGCTTCTTTTCATGTTGACACAGTGCAGGTACCATGCACTGCAAGAAGCAGATGGCTGAGTTCTTCTGCTCAGTGGCTTATTCCTGGTCATGATTTACTCAGTGAGGACCACAGTCAGGTCTGAGAGCCTGGAGTTTTCACTCAGAAGTTGGGTAACTTTTAGCCTTTTCAGAAGGTTTACTGAAATCTGTCTGAATGAATGAGTTTTTGAAGAACACCTGGCATTCGTGTTTTGATCATAAAGGTGCTCAGTTTCACAGCTGAGTCTCAGTGAAGCATTTTTCACGAGTCTCTTCCTTCCACAGAATTGCACACAACCCCCAGCAGCAGGAATGGGAATTACATCCCTGAACCTGCTGGCACACAGGGCCAGACAGTACTCAGAAGTACAGAGCTGCAGAGACACACTTGAAAAGATTACTCTGGATTTACCTGCAGTCAGACTCTGGTCCCTGTGCTGAAATCTGCAGTGTGGGTCATACCAGTAGAGTACAAACTCTTCAAGCATAAATAATTTTTTTGTTTGCTTGTTCTCATATCAGGTATCCTTATCTCTCCTGTAGGGAGTGCTTCACTTCCAAGACTGTCTCCTTTTGTCCTACATAGTTGCCTCAAATGGATGCTGGCTATTTTCTGATCTGCAGTCAATTCCTGTAACTCTCAGAGATATTTATTCTTCAATTAAATAACAGTACTGTTTTTTGTGTGTTAAATTTATCTTTTTACAGTTATTCAGTGAAAAAATAAGTGGAGCAGAAGGAACAAAGTTAGATGAGGAATTTCAAGAGATGGAAAGGGTAAGAAAAGTCACATTATGTTTTTCAATATTAAGCTATTGCAGAATCAAAAATATTTCGTGCTTCAAGTGATTGAATGGTATTGTAGATTTACCTGGGGGAGGAAACCCTATAAAGTGCTTCCAAACAGAAAGATAAAATGATAAATACAAATTTAACCTTGAGCCTCATCAGCTCAGCCAAGGGAGAAGAGACATCCACAAAGGCTGTTTGAGCAGAGGATCAGGTTCCACTGACACTTCTTGACAGTGAAGAGAAATTCCTCCAAGAAGAGTGCAGAGCATCAGGAGGAACCTTCCTCTGTCTGTGTGGGAGTTTAGAGAAGTCTGTGGTGTTAGTAAGGCTTTGTATCCAATAAAATTAATGATAAAAATCTGACTGCTTCAGCCAGATTTTCTCCTGATAAATGATTGTTTTTTAGTTTAAATCCATGTTCAGAAATTTACATGAAATGGATGTTTGCTATTCACTGATGAGTTCTGTTGCAAATTAAATAATGTTACTTGCCAGTTTCTGCTTTTAAACTTGTTATGTGCTTTTTAAAAATTGCCCTTGCCTTTCTGAGTATTTTTCAATGTTCATGGTAGGCTTACTTTTCTTTTTCAGAAAATTGATGTGACTAATAAAGCTGTAACAGAGCTTCTGTCCAAATCCACAGAGTATCTTCAGCCAAATCCAGGTAGGATAGGAACAGTAGGTGTTGGATTTTGATGAACTTTGTTTTATTATTTGGATGTTAATTCTAGATAAATAAAACTAATTAGGTCATCATTGTGAGGTTTCTGTGTGGAGTTCTGCAAAGCTCTTCTAAGTAAGAGGGAGAGAGAGAGGAAGTTGATTTTGGCTGTGCTTACATCTATCCTGCGTTTGCTTTCTACAGTATTTCTAATCAATGAGCTCACAAGCTGGACTAATCAAAGGATTGTGAGTGTCAGTGAATATTTGCCTGGAGAAATGATGCTTTTTCAGTTGGGAATAAAAAACAGTTTCATATGACCAATATTGTTGAACGGAAACTTATTTCAATTTTGGACTATGAGGTAGTGACTACAAAAAAATTACCAGTCTGAGATGAGCTTCGTGACTTTGCTTGTGAAATGATTTATTGCTTTAATCAGATTAGTTTTAAAACTGGTTTTATCACTTTTTTTTTTCTTTTTCTATGTCCCTCTTAGCATACAGAGCCAGGCTGGGAATGCTGAACACTATGTCAAAGATCAGAGGACAAGTTAAAACCACAGGCTACCCCCAGACAGAGGGACTCCTGGGAGACTGCATGATACGGTATGGCAGAGAGCTGGGCGATGAGTCTATGTTTGGTGAGTTCGTGCATCTCCTCTGCTAATATTTCACCATAAAGTTCTTTGCAAAGTGTTACTCACTGACATAACCTGTGTAGTTGGCCACTGCAGGTAAGAGGGTAAGTTCAGTGCAGGGATCAGGGGTTGATTGATACAGCTCAGAAAAAGGATGCTCCTGCACATTTGTCCACCTCTGTTCCAGATGGGTTTGATAACACTATTACTGATGCTGTCTGATCATCCCTATTATTAACCAGTTTAGTTTCTAAGTTGCCAAACCTGAATAATTTAGGGTGATGCTTAAAGGCAGTTTATTTCTTCTAACCTTTCTATAAAAATTAAATACTCCATTTGGGAGGTAAACTGAGGGAAAAATTCTGTGTAGAAAGAAATAAACAGTAACACTGGATGATTTTTTTTTAATAATGACCAATGCAAATATATTAGGGAGAACATGTTTTTCCCCTGATATCTGTCAGGGAAAAAAAAACCTGAAATGTAATTCAGAACAAAAATTTTCCAATTACAGTTTTCTATAGAGAACAAGTGTAACTTGCATTATTTTTTAAATTTTTTTTACTTTTCAAGGGACTGCAGCAGATACAAAGATTCCTATTTGAAATGGCTGTTTTAAAAGACAAATTTTCTGCTTTTACATATCTTGAGATATAAGAGTCTATTCTTTACCACAGGCCTTGCACTACTGGATGCTGGTGAGAGCATGAAGCAAATGGCAGAAGTGAAGGACTCCCTTGATATTAATGTCAAGCAAAATTTTATTGATCCTCTACAGTTATTGCAGGACAAAGATTTAAAAGAGATTGGGGTAAGTTTTCCAGGGAAGAGCTTCACTTAGCAATAATCAGAGTCAAATCAAATTCTAGTTCCCTGAGGTATTTTTCTTGAAAGCAATAAGGTAAATTAATTTTGTTGTAATAGATTTTCTCTCTAGCAAAATAGTAATATAATCTGCTTAAAATAATGCCTATTTCTCCCTTGTCTAACTTACTCTATTTGCTGTACTGCTTGTACAGTCAGTACAAGGATTGTGAAGAGAATGATATTCTTTATTTTTCTGCTGTTTTATTTTAATGAATATTTTTATTAATGCATATGAACATGTGAGTGGCTGTGATTTACTGCTAGTGACTATCCTATCTTACCATCTCTGTCAGCCTAAAACTGTTTATAATGGAGAAGGAATATAACTGTTAAAAAGGCTTTTCAGGGCAGACACAGAATGATCTGAATAGTGTCATAAAATGTTGAAGTGCCATATGCCACTATAGGAAAAATATAGGACACTAAGAAACACATTTTTAACCTTTAGAGTTAAGTTTTTCAATTTTTTTGTTTACAGTGTGACAGTTCAAAGAAAACCAGGCAATCTTTGTCTGAGTCTGTTGATTCCAGTGGATTTGGGTAATAAACAAGTGAAAACCCTGATGAAATGCAGAAATGAAAGTTACTTTATTTGTTTACACTTGAATGTGGAAAGCATAGCAAAATAATAGCAATAATGTATGTAGCTGTCTCCTTTGATGCCTAGCTGTTTTCAGTTGTGTTCTTCTGAACTGATGAAAAGAAATTGTTTGTTGTTGGCTTTAATGAGCATTTTGTATTGTCACTTTGAATCCATTCTTTTAGTCTGTCAGTCCCAGGATTTTTGGCAACAGAAAAGCTTGTGTAGTTTTATCAGATAGAGGTGTCAAGTTGATACGTAACAAGGATAGCAAGAATACAAGATTTGTTGGAGCACTGCTTTATGAGAGGAATGTAACCTTTGAACTTTTAGTTGTCATACTGCAGATAATTCAAGACATAAAATTTAATTACATGTAGAATATGGCGACAAACAACTATTTAGGTTGGATCCTGCTTCTCTCAACAGCTCAGAGAATCTGAACTGTCGCATATTTATTGAAGTCCATGAGGTGGATGTCTAAGATTGGCAAATCAAGGTAGCTAATACCCCAAGTGCTACAAAAGGGCTCTTTATTTAAAATTTCATTCGTTTATGTGGCCCTACACTTACCTGGTGCTGTCTTGGGTCAAAAAGATGGACTGAACAAATCTCTGAGCCTTGTATTTCTTTATGCCTGCATATATTTGCATCCCTCACTGATATTTCCTTAAATCACAATGTGTTTGTTTGGGCATGTCCCATTTGGTCCTTCTCATATATGTTATGTCTCTTTCAGCATCACTTGAAGAAACTGGAAGGACGCCGCTTGGATTATGATTATAAAAAGAAGCGTTTTGGAAAGATACCGGATGAAGAAGTCAAACAAGCAGTAGAAAAATTTGAAGAGTCAAAGGAACTGGCTGAAAGAAGCATGTTCAATTTCTTAGAAAATGATGTAAGTCTGTGCTGCATCTTTATTTGCTGCAGTACATCCTGGAGGGGCAAATGTGTGGGATTGGTTAAAGCCAGTCCCATCCTTCACAGGAGGTATGGTCTAAAAACAGAAACTCTGCCTCTTCCTGCTTTTAAATCCCCTGTTAGAGAAGAACATAATGCACAGCAGTGAATGGGAGAACTCAAGAGCTCAGGAGTTTCTTCTGAAGATATAGTGTCTCAGACAAGGTGGTCGCAGAGGTCTCAAGTAGGACTAGCTGAGAGTAAAATGCAGTTTTGTCAGTGAGAGGGTAAAGGTTGGCAAGTTGATATAGTAAAGACTTGCTGCTGAAAGTATAAGCAAGGGCATGTACCCCCTGTGCTTTCTGAGTTTTAGCTCACTTATAGTCAAAACTTTGCTTCTGATATGGAGTGTCTGAATTATTTTACCTCTGAAAATCATTACTACTACTCCTTGGCTCTGCAAAGTCCATAGAGTGAGTTTGTGGCTTGGGCTCAGGTATGTGGACTTTGGCTCAGAGTCCAAGTCCATCATGAAATTATGTCTAAATAAGGAGCAGCTGTGGCCATTCAGGATAATCCTCTCTTCTGTCCACACACAGAGGAATAGTGGGATGTGCTTTCTCCTGAGGAATCATGGAACTGTAGGAAAAGAGAGCTGGATGTATTTGAGCCTATTCCAAAGTTTTCTCTTCTCCTGTAGATGCAGCATAACAGAAAACACACAAAGTAAGAAGTGTACTGTCTTCTGTGAGCAAACTGCAACAGGGAGGAGCTGTCAAGTGGGAATATTTAACTGCAAGCAATTTCTCCCTCTATGCACACCCAGTTATAAACCAGCCTGTAGCCCCTGAACTGTTTCTGAGTGGGACACACTTGTTACAGCAGTCTGTAGTGAAAGGCAGTTAAGCCTCTTGCTGTTTTACCAGTGTAAGTTAATGAGGGCAGCAATACCTGGAACATGCTCTTATCAACAGTTTCAGCTCTGTTCCACTGTAGGCTGTACCAGTTGCCTGGTTGCAGTGGATGTGTGTTTTATAATTCTGTCTTGCATAGGCAGCTGAGAAATATTTCAGGTACTGTTTATCATTAGTCAGAGCACCAAACTGAGGATAAAACAGTGCAGGAATTCAGCTGGTTTAGCTCAGCCACTAGAAAAAAAGATGAGTTATGCATTCTAGTATAAGTAATTCTGCTTTGGGAGGCAGATCTTTGGAACTAGATATCCCTCTGAAGTTTTTTCCATACCCATTTCCTACTGTTCCTGAAAACTCTGTGGTCTTCCCCTTCCATTTTTGTGCTGACCCAGTCTGTCTGTCCTTCCAAAACTTTTCATTACAGCCAGCCTTGTTGTCTAACCCCAACTGGTCTCACTGTGTTTGCAGAGATCTTAACTGCAATCACTTCCTTCTGATCCTTTCCAGTTCCCTAAGTGTCTCCCTCTCTTGATCTTCTTGCCCTGAAGTCTGTTCTCTGAGCTCTAGTTCGCAGCCACCTTGCCAGGTGCCTTTCCCAGGCTCAGTCCTGATCCCCATATTTTCTCAGGTTTTTTCACAGCCGGTTCCAGACCTCCCACATCGACACTGTTGCTTGCACTTCTTATGAGATCCATCTTCCTGCCATTCCCACACAGCCAGGTTCATCTTCCTAAGTAGCTTTTAGTCCCTCAAGTTTCTCTGGCTCTTCCCTAGTCTCTCTTTCTCTCTCTCTCCTCCTAATCCACAACTCCATATTTCTCCTGGCTCGTGGTCATCTTATTTGGACAGTCCTTTATCCATTTTCTCTGACCACCACATCCAAACCCCAGGCAATTTGTGTGTTGTCCTCAGCTCTTTATATTACTCTCTTCTGACTGTGATGGAATTGTATGAGCTGTTGGTTTGGTTCTGTTCATTTCATTTCTTTGTGCTATGTGACAGTGTTTGGCTCTCTTGGAGTCCTGGCAGAATTTTTAATGATCTTTTTAACTGAGTAAAAGCAGACAAAGTATAACACAAAATTGCCATGGGTCTATAAAACATTTGTAGAGAGTTTACTCAGATATTTTCTTATGATCCAATGTCTGAAGACATGGATCATGATGGAATGGAAAGATGTCAGACTTCTTGGGGTCTGTCTTCTTAACGTTATCTTGAAGAAGACAGATATCTGTTACTGCTCCATACCCCATACAGCTTGAACTTTTCAGCTTGTGTTAGGGGAATGAGGTTATTTGTTACCTCATGAATAAAAATATTTTGGGTTTTCTTTCTCCTTCACATTCTCCCTTTCCTCATTGGTCATAATTTTGAATGATTGGTTAATACGTTTTAAATCCAAGTAGATAAAACATGTTTTATTTATCAGTTTATAAATGCTGCCATCTAGTGAGGTAAGTCCAGATCATTTCAGAACTGCACTTTGTAAACATTGATAATAAACACTAATGGTTCTGAGTCATAAGAGTTGTCACAGTGTAGTTTCTTCCAGCATTGATCAGAAAAGTTCCACTTTCACCTGCTAAGGGATCGTGTCCTGTTAAATGTTTTGGGCTTGGGTATTGACAGACAGCTGACTTGGAAGTTGAAAGCAGAAGGGATTTGCACACTGTGAAAGGAAATGACTCAAGGACCCAGCCCTGAGTTAGTGAACTAGAAGTTATACCTCAGTTTTGTTCAGTTTCCAGCTGGCAGTTTCTTTGATAGAATCACATGAGCTCTTTTCCAATAACCTCTACAAGGTACTGTGGTCTTATGAGATACCAGGTCTGTTTTAAATGATCTGCTTGTTTATCCTTCTGCTGAATGTACTGCAGTGCCCTCACAACTATTTTCCTCTCTGTCTTTCAGGTAGAGCAAGTCAGCCAGTTGGCTGTGTTTGTAGAAGCAGCCCTAGATTACCATAAACAATCCACAGATATTTTGGAGGATCTGCAGAGCAAGCTGCAAAACCGGTAAGACTGAACCCCTCAGAAGATGTTGAACCTCTTTTGCAGCTGAGGTACACAATGTTGGAAAGTCACTGGAGCAAGAGATCCTCTAGCACTCCTTTCCAGATGCATGTTTGCTGTGCTTTGTGCCAGATTGAGCTCCATGGCTTTAAATCCCTGCCACCTGGCAGCTTCTTGCAGTGCTGGGAGACTTTAATGGAACACAGGATCTGCCCAGGGAGCTCTGTGTGTGTGCAGTCTCTCCCGTCTGTGGAGGTTAATGGGGACAGCCTCCCTTTGTTTAGAGGTTTATTTCAACTTGCATACTTTGAGTTGTGTTTTGGAAGCTTTACTGAGAAGTTGGTCTGTTTTTATTGAGATTAAGGGGTGTAACAAAATTCTACAGCACAGTAATGAACCAGCCAGCTGGCCAGAATCAGAGCTGTGCTGTAAGACACGGATGAAAGGCCCAGGTACTTTGTGTCAGCCTAAGAAAAGGCAAAAATGCTGCTGTCACTGACATGTCACTTGGAGAACCAGAGATCTGAGTGTCACTGTGTCATGGACAGAATCCAGAGAGCTGCGTGAGGTGGCTGTGGGGGCTATGAGTAGGGATGGACATGAGGGAAGCTGTGTCTGCAGACACCCTGTGCCATCCCAGCTGCAGAGGCCAGAGAGACAAGGAGCTCTCAGCTGGGGCACACACAGCAAGAGGTACTGGACAGTTTTGCTGGCTAAATGGTTGTTTCCCAATTTCCCTAATGAAAAGGCCATGTGTGAGATGCAGTCCCTGGGCCTCTGTCCTGGATGTGTTTCTCCATATGTCATTTGCAGTTGAGCTTTCCAGAGAGCTCATTCCTGCAACTTGTGCTGAACTCAGTGGCAGCTGTGGGTGCTCATCACTTCTCAAACTCAGGCTGTTAAGCTTTATGCTTCTGTCAGCAGGACCTAAGTATTAAATAAATTAGGGACTTGTTGAAAGTCAAGTATTGCACGAGAATTGAGCAGCTTTTTAGTAAAAACACAAACTCCCCCCCAAACAAACCAACAACCAAAAAAACTAATGCCATAAAACCAAAGCACAACCAAAATAAGCCTAAAACCAAAACCAGCATAAGACTTTCTTACTCCACCTTTCAAACAGCAAAGCATTTAACCTGAACTTAAGTTCTGTAAGTATTTCTTCCTTCTTTCTTCCTAAGCATATCTCTTGCTGCTCTTTTCTGTGTTACAGAATAAATGTAGCATCTAGTCGGCCTAAGCGTGAATTTAAGCCAAAGCCTGTAATAACTACGACTCTGGAAATTGGTGATAATCAGCAGCACAATGGGATTGCCTATAGTTCTTCCATAAAATCATCAGGTGAGTCTGTCACCACAGAATTAATGTGTGTCTAGATGTTTTGCCTGATTGTTGCTTGAGATATTTCTTGTACCATGAGAAAGATGGATCCATCAGGCATCAGTATCTGTGAATCTGACTCCAGATTGTTTCCCAGATTTCAAAACAGAATTGTGAAGCAGGGTTCCTCTCAACAGACTCTTACCCATCTGAAATTTAGGTGTGGCCTTCTCCTTGGTCTTTTAGGTCTCTGAATTGCCACTGAGGGTGGGTGGAGAGAGAGGGAGAGGCACTTACAAAAAACAGTTCATTTCTTGCAAAGATAGATGCCTACAGTGGGTGTGTTTGATCGGTCTGGAATATCTCCAGGTGCTAATTTTTCTCCACAGTTTCAGAGCATGGATGATCTGTACAGGATCTCAAATATTAACTATGTAAAATTCAGAGAGATGACTCTCACCCTTACGGGTTTTAACATCTTCTAACTTTACCATCCCCTAAATTATGCACCAAAGTGTGTGCATTAATGAACTGAAGTACTTCAGGTACCTGTTGGTGGGGGCTTGGGACCCTTTCCTTTGTTAAGGCCCTGATTTTACAAAAAACAAAGGTCAACTTTTGAAAGTTGTGTGAACAGTAATAATCAGTAATGTTACTCTACTCATTGAAATAGCTTTTTCTTATCTCATTAATAAAATTATTTGGCCCTACCTCCTTAGTGACTGCATTGTAGGATGGGATGAACCAATAAAACCCCCAAACAAACAAAAAACCCCAAACAAAACCCAAATGACAATATGCAAAGAAAAGAGAATGAAAGGGCCAGAGATTTTTCCATAAACGTTATTTGGAAGGGAAATAGAGGAGAAGTAGTGAGCCAAAGGTTCCCTTCTGTACTTGGCATGGCATCTAGGGTCTTTTCCTGAAGGTTTGTTGTTTGCTTTTTTTCTCCTAACTCTCCAATTTCTTCTTCCCTCCACTCATGTTCCTTTTTAAAGGTTGTTGGGAGAGAAATAATAGAGCTAAAAGTGAAAGAATAAAACTTGGAGCTGTAACTTCATGCTCTTTCTAATGCCTCTTTAATTTTCTTGCACTGTGCTACAAGAGGAAACCATTACAAAATCCATAGTGAAGGGGATTTGCAGCAGTTTGGCAGCATAAATACACACAGCCAGATCTGATTCCTCGATTTGTTTGAAGCTCCTCATGCTGCCTGAATGCTGATGAGTTTTTGTGTTGCTCTCAGATGTGGGATGGAGGGAAACAACCTCCTCTGCACACTCTCTCAGGTCACACCAGTGGTTCCTAAGACTTGTGACACAAGGACAAACTGGAGATGTGTGCAGGGATCAGTAACTTCCTTGGAATTTTCACAGCACATCTGGATGAAAGTAGCAAAAACATAGCACATGTATTAAAAATCACCGTAAAATTTCTTGGCCCTATTAACTACTTATCAAGTTATATAGGATTTTTTTTTCCTGTTTTGCATGTGCAGGGGAGAAAGGAGATTCAGATTAAGCATTTGTATATATGTCACAAATGGATTTGGGAGTTAAATAAGTCCTTTCCTACTGCCTAGGCCTCTGGCAGCAGGTAGTAACCTTATTGAGATGACCAGCACCTCAAAACCCCTTCCCATTTGCAAGTTCTTTTAATAATGACTGATTCTGTCTATTATATAACAAATTATTTATTAATAGACAAGAAAACTAACAGATATAAGACTTAAAACAAACTAATACTACACAGGAATAAAACAAAAAGAAAAGAACTACTAGTAGATTTTATACAGTGCATGATAAGGTACCTTTGAGTTACAGCCAGTGAAGAAATAGTATAAGCTTAGGATTCAATGCATCTTACTATCCAATCGTTGGTGCAGCACACATCGAGATCCTTTCTCTCCATCTCCGGAGAAGTAACCACGAGCCTGGTCCAGGACTCGGGGAGAAGTCCCTTACACATGGTGTGTGTGTATGGAAGCTTCTGCTTCAGTGATAACTCGTGTGTCTTTTACAGTGTAAAACGGTGTCTCTTAGTCATCACGTTTTCCTTTATCTCTTCCTACATCTGTTCTCAAGACTAGGATGTTTATTCTTAAGGTCTGAGCCTCCTTGGTTCTGGAGATGACCCCTGCTGAGTCTTTTGACCCCTGGGTTATCTCTGATGCACCCATTATCTCTGGTATGCAGGAGGGGGGGGGAGGGTACCACTGCCACACAGTGGGCAGGCAGGTAACACAGGAGAACAACATAGTTGGTCCCAAGAGTATAGCTGGGGAGTTTAGAATTGTCATTTATACCTCTGGATATGGTTACAGAGTAGATAAGGGTATAGACAAAGATCTGAACCTACATCAGAGATTTTTGGTTTTTTTCAGAGCATCTTTACACAATTTCATAAAAGCCCAGAACATAATTTCAAGATTCTGAAACTATGTGCAGCATGGGAGTGACATAGAACCAGACTGAGCTCCTCTGGTTCTCATCTCGAGCAACACCACCAGGAAATTCTTTCCTGCAGAGCTGCTCCAGTGTTTTATTTTGATATAATGAGTACTTGTTTGTCTTTCATTGCCAATAGAAAGCTCAATTCAAGAAAAATTAAAAGCATGGTTTAAATCTGAGCATGTACCTCTAAGACCAAGTTGTGTACATCTGAAGGTTTATTTCAGCTTTGAAACCTCAGTCCTCTTCAAAGAACACTGTGATTGTGTGTCACTGCCATGCTTGATCATTTCATGTTACTGGTCAGCTGTTCAAATACATTGAATGGTTTTGGAACAGATGCAGGACAAAAAAAGAAATCTGCTATTCTAAGAATATCTTTCTTGTCTGCCAAGGCTTTGTAATAGTGCAAACAAAAACAGCTGAAATAATTAGTTTAAAAATAGTCTGAGCTAGTTTTAGCTTTTGTACTCTTTACCTACTCTCCCTGTGTGAGAACAGGAGGCAACTTAAGAGAAGCATAATGGAAGTCTGTTGCTGATTCTTTTCTTTGTGACATTTTTATGTCTACTTTTACAGTAAAATATAGATATGGGAGATTTAGATTGTATTAGCAGATGCCACAGAGTTGGAATTTAAAAAATTGCATAATTTTTCAAGTTTCTTCATAAGCCCTTAATAAGGTGAAATTAGGTGAAAAAGAGAATACAGCAATGAATTAATACAACAAAAAGCAGGGAAAAAATCAAGTAAACTTTTTGTATTGTTTATCATTGGTATCTTCTGATTAATTCTGGCCAGGTGTGAGCAATGTGTCTGCGTTGGTCCCAAAATGTTGTCAGAGCGCCCAGGGCACTCACAGCCCTCACGACCTTGACCAGCCTCAGCCGAGGCTTCTGCCCAGCTGCTGCCCAGGGCTGCTGGAGCTCCATTTAAGCTCTGGCCTGGTCCCCACCCTTCCCTTCACACTCCCTTGTTTTTCTGCTGAGCTGTGGGCTCTGGTGGCCTATGGACTGATTTTTTAGTGTGGTTTGTACTAGCTTGGCTACTTAACTTTGCCTGGGCTCTCTGCAGCCCTGGTTGTTCTCTCTAGTCCCTTGTGTATCTTCCCCAGGAGCAATGGGACGGGGTCACAGCCTGTGTGGCTCCTGCCCACCTGACTGGGCCCTCTGGTCCTTGGGAGGTAGCTGGATTTTGCCACTCCTTGGATGGCAGGTTGTTAGAGCCATGGCTGCAACATACTTTGGTAAGGTGAAGTTTCTTGATAGTAATATCTCTTTTCAGACTTTTTTTTTTGGTGACAATACAAAAATGCTTGAATTAATTTCTATTATTCAAGGATTAAATGCTGTTGAGGCTGTACATAGTAAGTAGTCAGGCTTGACTATTGTTACAGTATTGTGCTGACAAATATAGGCATAAATGCAGAATCAGCATAAACAATGGAAAATTTGGTCACGTTTTAGTGTTTCTCTCTGGATATTATTCTGCTCTGCAAGTCTCAAGGGTCTCTTCCTAAACTCCCACTAGAAACAAATCAAAGTATCACTGGACAGGAGCCACTGTGTACAGCAGTAATACTGTTTCAAATTATATTACTCTGAGGCACTGGAATGTATCAATAAATACCTTCTTAAGCAGCTTGTTTACAGAGAGCTGTTAGTGACTCACATGTGACCAGAGCTAATGAGGACAAATTTACTTCTGTTGGCCTGATAATGGTTGCCACAGTACTGGAGTAGGTACTTTTCCGTGATTTCCATTAGCGATCACCCACCAGAAAGGTTAAAGGGCAGTTTCCGTGTCAGTACACAGAGATGGGAAAGGCCTTTGCAGAACACATCACTGCATGAGTGCTTCTCCTCTGCAGTGCTCCAGCCTATGCCTCTATTTCCCTGGTTAAATTAAGCAATACAAGTCAATTGGCTTATAGTGGTTTTTGTCTGCTTTGGAACAACAGCCTTCTATAAGTTGGTAACAGGGGAAAAAATTAATTAATTTATTTTTTGCCTTACCAGATGCAAAAGTAAACAGTAGATTTTGTTTGGTAGACTATGAAATGTAGAAAATACATCTGATAGTAGTGTTTTGTAGGTGACGCCGGACAAGTTTCTTGCTTAGGCTGTCCTGGTTCCCAGCTGCCAGTGACCAAATTCTTCTCTCCGTTACAAACAGAAGCTGTTGCTCTGCATAGTCTGCATTGGTCCTTTGCTGTGTGAGGGTGCACAGTGAAGTGTGCATTCATCTTCTCTTTTCATAACCTCCCTGTGTGTGTCACTAGTATTCCTCCCAATGATGTATCATGTGTTTCTTCCAACCCTTGTTTTTTTCAAATTATTACTCCTTTCCCTGGTTTGCTCCTTGCCTATGTTCTCTTCCATTTCCATTCTGGTGGATGCTCATGTAGTGACATGCACAAGTCATC
Source organism: Petroica traversi (assembly GCA_025920805.1). NCBI lineage: Eukaryota > Metazoa > Chordata > Aves > Passeriformes > Petroicidae > Petroica > Petroica traversi. The sequence goes on along the minus strand of JAHLSL010013672.1, from coordinate 1,645,894 downwards.
TCGTGACACACAGGCCACCTACTTTGCTCTTGCTCTTCCCACTGAGCCATTAGTGAGGGCAGATCCTGGTGACCTTTGTCTGTTGCTCATGACTTGCAATATAATTGATTTCCTCAGAGCCCCTGTTTATTCACCAAATGTTGCCTCTTCCACACAGCACTCAATAACATTTGTTTTTAACAATCAAAGAAGTGAGGGCCATCACAGAAGGAGGAAAACAGGTCATTGTCACTGGTGCAGGAGAAGAAAATGGCAGACAAGTTTAGGAATTCAATATGCCATATCCATAGTCTCAGTGGGGATATGTTATTTTTCAAGCAGGAAAGAATATCTGTTAACACATAGCTGTGTGTAGATAAACAAACTATTTTACCTCTGCAATGAATTTTTCATTTTGCTTTATCTACATTCAACCTTTATCTATACAAATTAATATTTTCTAATCATGCCCAACATAATCCCCTAAATACTTTTGAAAATACATTTTGCAAACCCACAAAATGATCATGTATGTGTATTGTAATTTTCTCTCAAAATGTTGATTCTAACATTTTAATTAAGGCTGTGAACTAGGACAAAAAGTAAGTTTGTACCATTTGAAGGCATGTTTGTTTTACTCCTACTGTATAGGATCATAAATATGCAAATGAGCCACAAATTGTTTTGCTTAAGCACCAAAAGGAATTTGAAAGACCAGAAAGGACAAATATTTATTCAAATACTTGAAATAGTGACCATTTGAATATACTGTTTTGGTTAATTCTAGAGTCATTTGAACACAAACTGAGAGGAAGATGGTACTTTTCTTCTATAATGTTAAGGTCCATACATAAGTACTTTTTCCATCTGAAAGCCTCAAGATATTTTTTCTGCTTACTATATTGATGGAGCTGTTTCCAAAGCCCAGGACAAGGATCTACATGGGTTTCATGCAATGGGTTCCATAACACGAAGAAATGAAAGACAGGGTGTTGCTGTGGTTGAATTTTGTACCCTTTTACTAATAGAGGCTTTACTTTTTATAGGGTATAACATACTTGTGAAGGGTGACAGTGTGACTCCTCTCTGCCCTGGAGGGCTTGTTATTTCAGAGTAAACAAGCACCTTATGCACATACAATGTAGGGTCAAAGAACTGATTTCAGTGTGTCAGAGTTCTCATTTCTCTAGTTTCAGGAAATTTACCATTTTGCTTTCATTAATCAATCAGGTGCAGCTCTATTACTGATAACTTTGAGATGTTGAACCAAAGTGCAGTTTCTGCATGGGGCCTCTTCAGGATGCTTCCAGTTTTGCTATACATTATTCAGAATGCTGATTTATGGGCCAAGCATTGTTCTGCACTGTTTCAATGGATTTTAAATTTGTAGTTTAGCCAAGCATATTTTCTCTTAAGTAGTAAAGACTTTTGTTGTGATGAAAGAATGGTCTTCATGTTCATCATATTTTCTTAGTTGAACTTGTTTTGGGGAAATAATTATATGTAAGAGGAATCTGTTGAGGAGGTGTGTCTACCTGCATTTCAGGACAAAGCTAAATAGAGAAGTGTTGGACTTCTCTTTTAAATATGTACATTTTCTATTAACGTTCAAGGAATGAAATTTGGTGGTTGTCATGTGATTTAACAGAGGTTTTTTGTTTGCCAGACCAGAGATTTATTTTTTTGGCCCTTTGGCAGCTATATCTTGCAGAATCGTTCTCTGCCACTTCTGCCTGCACTGTTCAGTGTAAGTTGAAATTTTCTGTTACAACTGAACATAAATCAAGAAATCACAAAATATTTGTGTTTGATGGTTTTTAGTCTGTGTAAAACAAAGGATAATACCATCATGTTCCCAACTCTCTTCCTCATGAGAGCCCATGCCAGCTGTACAGATGGATAACATTACTGTTATGTGTTCAATGAAATAATAAGTGCAAACGTCCATATTTGACAATTTTATGAACAGTAAGGGGTTTAGAGTTGTCACTTTCAATGTAATTTAAATTATGCATATTTGAGAGACCAGCAGAACCAAAGCACATATGGAATAAAAAAGCCTTGCTAAAAGAAGGAAGCCGATACATTTTCAGCTGAGCAGTATTAGAAAAATAGAAGATCAGGTCCTTAGCAGCACTCGTGCCTGTTACACAGCCTGTTATCATAATGTACAGACTGGGAAGAGCAGCTTGCCTCAGGGCTATGAGACAGGGCAGCCCATGAGTTCCAGCGGCACGGAGGAGGCAGCGCTGGGGTCTCTCGGCGCGGTCCCAGTGAACTTTCGCTCTGCTCCCGGCCGGGCGTGCGGCTCTCCGGCTGCCGGTCCCCGGCTCTGCAGGCTGCTTTCAGCAGAGGGCACTCTTTTCCTAACGATAGAGGAGGCGCCTTCCCGTGCTGGTGAGAAACCTAAACAGATTGGAAAAGTTTCTAGTGCATCGTATTTGAGCAAACTCTTCATCGGTTATGTTTAGTTCACTGGAGCATATTTTTAACTTCAGTGTCAGGGATCAGAGCCCTTTCTCTACGTGCTGCTCTTAGCGGACTCGACGAAAGCTTGGAACATCAGTGGAAGCCGTAGTGCAAAGGTAGAGGATTTTGGCGTTCCTGTTTAGCCGCTCGAAGATCAGAGGGAGAACGAGAACAAAGCTGTCGTACGAGACATACTCGTCAGATTTACAGTAGGAAACCTAAAAATATTGTAGAGGGCAGCATGATTAAAGACATACTCGGTGTGCGAGCAGATTTGCAGCTGTATAGCGAGAGTTACTTGCAGATGAGACACAGGATGGTTGTGGTTTTGGAAGCTGCTTTGCATCAGATTCGGGGGCTGACTTCACGGTAGCTTTTGCCCTTCGGGGGAAGACGAACCACTTGGTCTCGGGCTGCCGGGGTCTCGGCC
>JAHLSL010013672.1:1596566-1638016 GCA_025920805.1 Petroica traversi | reverse complement strand
CGGCCGCGGGGCTGGGCGAGGGTCGCTCTGGAGGAGTCTCCTGCAGGGCGCAGCGGCACCGGTGCTTGTCCAGCCCTCGGGGAGCCCAGGCACCTGGGAAACACCGCAGCCTCGTGTGCTCGGCCACTTGGGGCTCTCGGCAAAGCCCGGATAAGGGGGAAAAATAAGTCTTCCTTCTTTTATTGTCACAGTTTGTGGCCGGTGGCGAGGGCCGGACAGCTGACCACAGGGACGGCCGGCGGCTCGGCGGCTTGTTCTGAGAGCTTCCTTTTCGTTAAGTTAACTTCAGCTGGGGACTTCTTTTCCCCTCGCCGCGAGGCGGGCTGCCCTGGGATGGTGGCCGCTGTCCTAAAAACCGGAGAGCTGCTGAGAGAGAGAGTGTTCCTTTGCCCGGAGCCCCAAATCAGACACAAGACACGAGGGTCTGCTCTGCTTGGGCTCAGGGGCAAAAGACCTGGAATCACCCAACATTCAGACTTTTATTCTGAGGGTTACAACTTATCTCATAACGGTACAGGGGAGGACACGGAGAAGGGTCGAAGGTCAGGATGCAGTCAGGAAGGAGGAAGGGAAGAAAGAGTGAGACACAAGATACTATTGTTAACTGAGGGGGAGGCGGGGGGAGTTCGACTCCCTTTCCAAGGCCAAACTTAACTCTACCTTCTGAGGGACCTCACTTTCTAGGCCCCCAGAAATTCTTCAGGGGATATGTCATTCTCTGAGCTTGAACTACCGCTACAACAGTTGATACTTTTGAATGATAAAAGCATCTAGGAGTGCTAAAGATTTTTGGAGGTGTCCTGGGTTGGCCATATGACCTGTTTGTATCCCCAATCGTCCTCTTGCTTATGCTGGACATTAAGTTCTGCAGCTTTAAGTTGGTCCAAGGAAGACAGTGAGAGTGAAGGTGGAGGAAAAAAAACACTCGCCGTTTGTCTGCAGGATACTACGAACCAAGGCCGAGAGAGCGGAGAGGCTGCATTCCAGCAGACAGCGTTATCTCTTTTCTTTTTTTTTTTTACTCTCTCTGGTGTGGGGGTGCTGGAGGAGCTCACAGCGGAGGGTTTTTCCTCGGATTTTTCCCGGCTTTTTGCAGGGAGAGACTTTGTTTCTTTTGCTGGATATTTTTTCTTTTTTTTCCTCTTCCTGGGACTGGTTGGCATCGCGTGGGCCCAAGACACCAGGGAACCCCCGGGGGGCCCCCCCCCCCCCCTCCTCGCCAACTCCTACAGCCGGGCCCGGCAATCGGCCCCCCCGCTGGAGAACTGAACCGGAGCCAGACAGACTCTGAATCTACCATCTCTTCAGAAGAAGGAGAGGTTTCATTGTTTTCATGTTATCCAAATTTTTCCTATACTTGTGAATATTCTATTTGTTAAATAAATAGTTTTTTTCCACTTTTCTCTAAGGAAATTCTTCCTGGACCTGTAGGGAGAGGGGCGATTGGAATCGGCTCTTCCTAGAGGAGACCCCCCAGAGGTTTCCTCCTAAATATTTGCCCTAAACCAGGACAGGAGGGAGGGGATCTTTAGGATGGTTTTGGAGGGAGGCAATAAAACGCTTCTTTCTGTAAGGAATCGTAATTATGTTCAGTTGACAAGTGCAAGAACTGTTTGGATAGATGTTTTTCCTTTAGGATGCCTGCTTTTTTAGAAAGAAGGATAAATTTACATTCACTCTGGGCTTGACAAACTAGTGGGGTGGTGGCTGAATGGAGGGGAGGGAGGGCTGTTTGTGTGTGTATGTATTGGGCATGCATGAAACTTTCACTGCTTTGAGATCACTCAGGTAATGTATGGTCTAAGGCAAGAAGATGCTCAAGGAATAAGCAGAATTTGTAGTATTACTTCATGATGGGTTTTTTTGGCAATTTTAAACTGACAAGTCCATGCTGGCCTTGTAATTTTGATGATCACTAAATTGATGGGGTGTTTTTTTTCTTCTAAACTCTGATTAAGCCCTGATTGTTTAGTCTCTGAGCTTTCAAAGGCAGTGCAAATGACTGCTGAAATCCCAGGGTTGGGCTTTCATCTTTGAGTGGGTGAAAGTGCTGGAAAGTACATCAGAAATTCTATGCTCCCTGGATTTTACTTTCTAGAGATCAAGATGGGAGGGATTCCCAATTTGATAAATTCTCCTACATTCCAGAGATAATCAAGCTTGTCCACTATTGCCAGCTTTCCCGAAGCTCTCATTTTGGTCCTTTTCTGTGCCCTGATTGGAGCTGCCTCACCCTGCAGGCTGTGCTCATGGCATGCGCTGCGCCGGCTGCTCTGGCCAGCACAGCACTCCGGTGTTTGCCTTGCGCTGCTTCCAGCGGCCGGCCCAGTTTGCTTTAGCCATTGAAATTCTGGCGGAGCCCTCTTGATTTTGTTTGTAACTTGAAACAATTTCTCTCAGCAGAGCCCTAAGGCATGCAGATGGCCAGCCCTAAAGCCACTGGGCTCCCCTGGGAGATCACTTGGCTTGCTTTTGCTCTCTATGCTCATCTACAGGTAGGTAATGAACTTCTTGCTGTTGTCATTCCTGGTCCTGTGTCAGGTGAGCTTGCTGCACACTTTGCATTACTGTTTTTAAACAGAAAACTGCTGAAGGAGCTGCACTGTAATTGAAAGGCTCCCAATGAGAAGGTTTTCCTTTCACCAGACTTTCAAAGACTTCCATGTGGGAAGTGAATATTCTCTCTCTTGCTCAATATATTGTACCTGACTTTACCAAAGGGAGATCTTGCCAGATGTGTAATGCCATGCATCTTTCTAGGCAGAACAGCTGTTCTTTGCCCCTGGGAGTTTAAGCACCTGATAAATGTTAAGGTACTGTAAGTGGCAAGGGTTATAGAAATACCTGGGTAGAAACATCTAAAGCATTTGGAAGGGGGAAGGTGGCCCAAAAAGTTCTTTGCTCTAAGAATTCAATGAGTACAGGCACCATGTAGGAAAAACCATAGCTGCCATCTGATCTGTTGCCTGACACATGAGCCTGATCAGTTCCAAAAAGTGAGTATTTCAAGAAATATGGTGTGCTGGCGTGCCACAGAGATGTTGTTACAGTATGTCATTCTCTGTACTGATAGTTGCCACAGCACAAAATGTTTCAAGGATTCTTCAGTCTTAAATACACACGAATCCAGAAATCCTTAGCAAAAGTTGGCTAAATAAACTGAGATTTATTTTTTAAAAAATAAATAGGAACCTTCTTTTGAAGCATTTTAGTAGTTTTCAACAAAAAAATAGCAAAATCTTTAAATAAAATCAGGATTGTTGTGTATTGTTTGTACTATTGCAATGTTCCCTGATATTTTTGGAAGTACATAAACATCTATTCTGAAGAATTTTGAATTGAAGAACAACACAGCAGGCAAAAGTAATATCAATAGGAATATGAAGAACTGAGGAGACTGTACTAGACAGCTGAGTAAGCTATGATCAGTTTAGAGTGGACTTTGAGGTTCAAGGTAGTGGGAATGGAGCTCCTGTGCATCCTCAGTAGCACTGCTGAGTGCTCTGAGTGCTGTGAGTTGTTTGGCAGCTGATGAACATCTCTCTGTGCATGATGGTTACTCAAATAACCAATGTACTGGTTAGCTGCAAAGAACTCACCACTAAAGTAAAAATTTACATCTGTATTAATTGTGGAGTAAAACACAGTGCATTCAACATGTCTGAGCAGATAGGGCCAAAGTGAGATCTGCTTTTTTGCCTGCATGTTTCTTATGCAAGGACAAAAATGTTACAGATTTGCTGCGCCTGTTCAGCTTGTATTTCTGTGTGGAAGCAGTTGAGTGATGCTGTAATAACCAGCCCTATAAAACACTCAGAAAATAGTTTATGAAGTTCCCTTAATAGTTCTGTTCAAGATGAGAATAGAAGCACAGAGAAGAGAAATATCAATTTTGGTTTTGGGCCTTTTGGTTATGAAGGGACCATTTTTTTCTTTTACAAAATTTTTCTTGTATTTTTTCTTTCATATTTTTCTTATTGCAGAGCTGGAACCAGTAGTGGCATAGTTTCCTCTTCTCCCCAAATGGTTTGGCATAGCTTCACTTGTCTCTTTATTATAAAAACAAACCAAACACATTGTAGTAATCAATTGGCTATTGTGAGTAGCTTTATGAACATTTCAATCCAGGTCAAATGTTATGGTCTTGATTGTCCTTTAAAATACTGTAATCTGTTTGGCATATTTGAGTCATTAGCACTTAACATCAGTCTTCTAGGAGGCCTTTTTGCTCCTAAGTTTTAGATGTTTTATCACAATTTGAGGCACATTAAAGTTATTTTATATTATTTAACATAACATTTTTTGAATCCAATAACCATTAATTCTTTAATTGGTTGCTTGGGGCTGTAGTATATGGACCACACACAGTCATTTTACCCTAATATTGTACCATAACTTCCTCTTCTGTTGTTTTTGGCTGTTAAAGTGCTTATGTCTGGAGCTAATCAATTAGAAACAATTGGATGCTGGGCAAGGTCACAAGTCTATGTCATATCACTTATGTGCAATTGATTAATTTCATCCTGCTTGAGGCAGGTACAGAATAAAAAATATGACCATTTAAAAAGAATGTGGTGGGAATGTGGTATGAATGTAATGCAAAGAAAACTTTAACATGAGAAGTTGTGAAAAAGAGGTAGCTGTTCCTGAGATGCAATGGAACTTAACTTTGGTTGTAGCAGTCCTTTCTGATTCTTCACAGCATGGTAACAAGCAGTGTGGTGTTTAGCTGGGTTCTAGTATTATCTCTCCTCTTGCAGAGGTGCCATATCTCAAATTTGACAAAATTATTTTGTCAGTGGCAAATTAGGTGCTATAATAGTAGGTAAATAAGGTTTCCTAGAATAACCCAGGGAATAGTTCACCCCTGAGCATTGCTGAGTTGCCTGATTGATTTATATCACTGCTCTTGGCCACAGAGCAGATTTAATACTCAGGAAGAGATCACTTTTGGGTAAGGCTTGGCCATGTTCTTTTGCAAGCATAGAGCTGACCTTTTCTTGTATGTGCCAATATAAATTAAATTAATGGGACTGCTTTAGTCTAAAGCCAGTGGTAATACAAGCAAATTACCTATGTATGTTTTTCTTGAAAACAAACAAGATACTCGTCTATCAAATGGTAGCAGCAACATGGAATAACTCATTGTTTCTAAAGATTTAAATGGTAACTCTGTCCAAAGAACTTGCTGTATTCTAAAGATTATATGTATTTGGGAATGTTAACTACATTCCTAGCCTTGAATTTATTGCTAAATGTTGTGTAAAAGGCTCCTCATTTTTCCTCACATTGTAGCAGGAGAGCTATTCTACAGATTTTAGGAGATGGTTAAGCTAACAAAGTAAAAGTGTCCAAGACCATTTCTGCTGTTTTGAAGTGATCTCTTGAGTACACATTGCTTCATATTGGTAATTGAAAAGGCAGGATGTTCAGGCTGGTAACCAACTCCTTCTTAACCTTGTGATGATATTTTATTACACCGTTCAGCTAGATGCTGTTCTATTTGTTACGAAATGTATGTAGGACTGTATATCTTTATAGTCTTACTAATGGATTACTGGCAGGAAGAAATGATGGCTTGCAGATTTGTATGGGCAAATATATATCATCAAGAATTTTACACATGGATTAATTTTAGATTTATTCTCTAGACTGTTATTTTCAAATCAGGAATATGCTGATATTTTCTTAGGTTCCTATAGTCCAAATTAAACCCTCTAAAAGTCAGTATGTTTTGCCTCCAAAGATCATGGGGTTAGTAATGTGTGCAGAGGGAATAATAGCAAAGACACCATGTCTGGACATTTAAGAAGCATTAGGTCTTGGTTTCTATGGAAGGGAAAGTTTCATAGGTCATATATTCATACAATAAACTGTTGGTTGCTTCTGTGATTTATGTTCCTGCAATCCCTGCCTGCATTATGGCCTTTTCTAACTATCTATGATATTTTGGAAATGAAGGATATACATACTGAAAACACTATTGTCTTCAAAATTATTCTGCCGTAACCAATCTGCCAAAAACTACCAACATAGTAAATGTCTTTAAGGCTGAGCTTTGCAAGGCCAAAAGTCTGATGTCCATTATATGACATAGTGGTCTTGGAGACTATCTTTGTGGAAAACCTTTGGATTATTGTTTTACAGTCACTGAATGTTTTGTACACTGATGTCCAGAAAATAGATTATGAACTACATGCCGTACAACATTCTTAAATCTCCAGTAACCTTGATCAGAAATATCAGGGTGAGATTGGCAACTCTTGAGTTAAATCTGAAGTAGTTTTCTGTTTCTGTAGGCAGATGGCAATTCTGCACCCATCTGGAGTTTTGCCATCAGCTTCAAAAGGGGTGTGATTTTATTTCTTAGTGTGGAGATTGAGTTGCTGCTTCTAAGACTGAGACTCTGTACAAGTATTCTGACTTAGAATATTCATTGCTATTGACAAAGTTGCAACTCAGTGACTGCACTACCAGAAAACTTATGTTTAAGTTTCTGGACGTGCTTTAAATTTATGATTGCTCAGCCAGTGCTCATAGTGTCCGAACTGCTGTTACCCCCAGCTTACAGTCCAAGAGTGGAATTGCCTGGAAAATTGATGTATGTGTCTTGTGACTTGAGACACAAAGTATGTATGAATTCTTACTTTTTAAAATGTAGTCATAAAAAATTAAAGTCAACTATGGGAGATGACCAAGAGTACAGATGTCATCAATGAAGGCACCCCTTTACTATCTAAGTTATTTGTTACTATGATAATTTCTCATGAAGTTACACTGAAAATTGGACAGAAATTCTCAGAGCAGTTGTGTGCAGATTTTTGTTTCCAAAACCAGAAATCCAAGAGTCTGGCACGTTTAGAGAAGCCTCAAGAATAGGAATAATCTCTACCAACTACCAGTGGCTTCTAATTTCTCTTGAAAGAGTTTTCAAGAAACAAAGGAATGGCTCTAGGATGATCTTTGGTTTAGAGGACACTTGAATGCTTAGCCACTGATAATTACTCATTCAGGTCTGCTTGGTGCAGCTGGATCATTCATATTCCTTACCACATTGGGGCATAGACAGCACTGAGGTGGCAGTTTTGCACAGCGCACCAAATTCCATTCCTGACTTTGCATCCCAGAAAATGTACATGCTTGATTGTACTTGTATTAAAGCTCTTACTCTTCATCCAGAATTCAAGATTTAGCCATCCAAAGGAATGCATTTTGCTTCAAAAGAACATACATTTAAAAATCTGAGTCCTTTTCATTTGCTGTTACTTCTAGAGCCTGTAGGGTTCACATACTTGTCTTTACCTTCAGTTTTTGGGCTTGAAGCATTTTTTTAAACATTTCTCCTTGCTCACCAGAATCCCCAGGAGCTCCAGTGTGGCTTGCAATCAAGTAGTAAAGCATATTAATTTCTGTGATGGTGGAAGCAGATTCATAATTGTGCCTCTATAGTTGTTGGTAATGTAAGTATATGCAAGAAAGCTCAGATATAAGTTATTGCATGTTGTGCAAAGGTTGTACTTTAGTCAAGTCTGTGTGCTATTAGTTTTATACAGTTGATAATACTGATGATAATTTTGTGGCTGTGAACAGGTCAACACAGTCCCACTTGAACAATTCCAGTGTCATTCTTATTAGGCAAAATCTTCGCAAAACAGAGACAGCTTGTACTGTCATGGGCAAAGAATGGGTTTGTTTTTGAAGTAGTTTGATAGTGAGCACAACATTCCAGAAAGGACATTGGATACAGCCCTGGGAACTCCAGAGAGACTACTGAGAGCCACACAGGATCTGCACAGCACTGCAGCTCTGAGACGTGCTATGCACTCGCTTTATTGTCAGTGATACACAATTTTATATGATAAAATATAATAAATAACTCCTAATAAATAATAATATAATAAAATAACTCCTTTAGGTTTTGGAATCACACACATAATTTTCTTTCCTGTAACGGGAGAATTTGGTATTAGCTGAAGACTATAGACTGTCAAGTGCTTTTGCATTTAAGGGTCAGATTTTCAAAATGTTCTCACTCCAGCTTGTAGGAGGGAGGACAGTTCTATGAACTCTCTTTTTGATGATGACTGCCACACAGGAGTGCTAAATTAATGCAGGTAGAGCAGTATTTTCAGAAGAGTTTGTGGAGTCTTTGTTTCGATGACTTTCAGTACAACTTAAGAAGTTAAACACAAACACTCTTAAGTACTTAATTGCATTGGTAAGTGCTTAGCTGGGTTTTTCTAAACAAGGTAAATTTCAATTAATCTAATGGGAGCCAGGCATTAGGTGCCTTAGGCAATTCTAAAAAGTCTGGCTAAGTATTTTTCATCTTATTTAACTGATTAAACCAAAACTTTCACCCTCAAAATTCTTTTGAAATAATAGGTATCTAGTGTGTAGATTCTAGTACTCGAGTGCATATTTGATAATATTTGAGTAGTACAAATGTCATGTGCTTATAAAGGGAGGGCTGTTTTTGAGAACTTGGCCTAATAAATCCCTTCCAGACAGCATATTGCATAAAGTGTTTAGCAACAATGTTATTTCTGGTTCTAATTTTGTATTTATTAGATTTAACATCATTATGGAGGGAAAATGAGAACAGTATTTTCAGTCTGTTTTGAGAAATGTCGTTTCCAAAGATTGTCAGTTAGTCATGCTTCTGGATGTGCTAGAAACACAGCAAATGCAAGTTAGCTCAACAAAATTGTGAAACAATATTAAAACGGCATTTATGATTGTAGTTACTGGATTGTTGCTGTATGCTAACTGTTGTCATTGGTGTCCTGGTGGGAGGTCCCAACTAGTTAATGAGGCAGATTTGTAGCATTAAATAAGTGGAACATTTGTTTATATGTAGAATCATATATTTCTGTGTTTATGTAATGGTGGTTTTTTTCTGTCATCAGGTGCTCTGCCAAAAATTGAAGCTGCTTTAAATTAAAGGATGCAGTCTCCTGTTAGTGCATGCAAGCAAAACAGGGCAACGTTTACAGTGTGTATATGTGAAAGGACCTATAGAGGCTCACTACATAGTAAATCAAGGTGTAAAGAGGAGAGTTTTAGCTGCCTGATCTGCCTTTTAGAACCATAGAAGTAATACGACATGGGCACACCTGCACTGCTACAGAATGTGAAGAGTGAGGGATTGCGTTTTCTCAGTCTCTGGCAATAAGTGTTTCCTGGCCTGCACCTTGCTGAAGCTCTGAGAAGATTGCAGGAACTGGCTTTATTCCAAGCTGGCTGATTCAGCAAGAAATTAACTTACTCCAACCCCCGTGTTTTTGTTGCAATTTCCTTGCTTGTATACGTGGCTTTTCCAGGCTGTCTACTGGGATGGAGAAACATGAAAGGACAGGTACTGGTTCTGATAAGTTCAGATTTGCCTCTTCTGATGGACATTTTCTTTGCTTTCTGACTACTGCAGCCTCTTGTGGTGTGGAAGCAGAAGGCTAAACAAGCTGAGTGCTCTCTGTGCATGTATAACAAATGAAATATGCTAATATATAATTTGTCTTCCTCTCCTGAGAGTCTTCTCTTATTAGATGTTTTCAAGCTCTCATTACTCGCCTGGTATCTTGTTTTTTTGAGTCTTCAAATACTTTTATACTGTTCCCTGGTTGAGTAACATGGATATGGGCTGATAAACCCAATAGCACAGTAGTGTCTTGAGTATTGTTTGCTTGCTAGGTAATATCCTAGTTGTAAACTGCCAGGTACATGTGACATTTTACAGATTCTTTCAGCTGATCTCATCCACACTTCTATTGAAAGCAGGACAGAGAATGCATCTATCCCTGGAGAGATGGGCTGTATGTGCTGTATGCTATGTAGGGGATTTTGTTAAAGACACTAACTGATAAGACTGCTTGAGCAGGCTCTGCTTTTGTCCCTTGGTTTTATAACTTTATTTATATGGCTATGAGGTGCTTCATGTTACTAACAAGTTACATGTTTCCTCTAGACTGGTAATTCTCAGGTAAGCTTTTCATAGAACAGCAGTTAACAGTGTTAATTGAACATTAGGAAATTATATGAAAGGGAGGTGTAAGACATAGCAGAGAGTAGCATCCTTTCACTGTATGAATTCCTGGTTTGCCTGTGCTGGTGCACTGTATATAGTTCAAATCGCTTTATGAATGGGCTGGAAAGGTTAGGCAGGAGTCAGCTGGGAACGTCTTTCGTTCAGTGTAAGAACTGAGTGACTTTAAATAAAACTATTAGGAGGGAGAATGAAAATAATGAAACATGGGTTTCTTCTGTGTAATGATATTGATATTTGGCACTTCTACCCATACTTTTTGAGTAGAAGGTTACATGGATTTCAGGGGAGTCAGGATGAGTTCTGGTAAGATCCACTTCACAGTACTATACAGATGAAGCCCAGTAGGCTGAGTCCAGGAGAGTATTGCAACATTCTTGCTCTGGACATGCTTTTTGGGTGTCCAGTGGCTGCTGTTGGAAGCTGACAGACTGGATGGTTCCTTGGTCTGAATAAGTTTAGCTGTTCTTAGGTAATTTTGGTGTTCCTTGGGGCTACACTTGAGCATCATTGAACTAGAACTGGTTCTAGATGTACTGTCGCTTATGACTCATCATTTAAAAATTAACCAAGAAATACATACTCCAAACTCCAGGAGTATCTCGAGGAGTGTCCCGGACATGAGAACTTACTCTAAACCTAAATGGGTGCCTACATTCTGAACTTCTTTGTGTTTGCCTGGAATATTTTTTTTTTATTTTTACATTGTTGTTAATTTTTTTTCATGCAAACATTTTTAGGATGTTTCCAGTATATTTTCAAATGTTAGAATTTTAGAATGATTTTTAAAGTATGCAAGGAAATTCAGGCTTAATTGCTGGAAGATTTTTTGTTTTTAAACGAACACTAGTATTTCCATGAGGAGGATAAATAGAGAAACAGCTTCTGATATTTTACTAAATATGGCTTGGCTTAAGTTCCACTTTCACTATGTGATCAGTCCTTCTGTAAAACCAAATATTCCAGACATTTTCCCTGCATGAGAGAGCACTTGCCTTCCCTTACCCTCAGTGTGAAACTGCCCACCCAAATGCTTTTCCCGTTTCCTTTTCCTCCCTCTTTCAGTTTAATTTAGAACACAATAGGTTGATAAAACTATAAGGAAAACCTCCAGAATGCTATCTTAACGTATGGGGTTTTACCATGCAGCTGTTTATCTTCTGCTAGGAGGAAACTATAAATGTATTTTTAATGCCAGGAGTTGGGCTTAAAATGCCATTAGTTATCTGGTGGGAATGGATTTGAAAATTAGGAAGCAATTAGATCAGTGGACAAATACACTTAATGTTGTAAGTCTCATGGGCCTTCCCAATATCCTGTTAACATCACCTGTTCTTAGCACTCAACCTTTTAAAGCTTTTCCCTTATGCAGTGTGACAATGAAAGGAAATTTTTTTAAACTCATAAACAAAAATTAATAATTTAATTTTAAAACCCCCAACTTGCATGGTTTCTCCAAGGGAAACAGAGATGTTCTCAAAACACTAAGCTTCTCTTGGAGAAAATTTCTTTCCGTAGATAACCATCTTCAGAAGGGCCTTAGTTGGCATAATAAAACATGAGGACTTTTTTCTGATCTTTTGAACTTGCTTGAATTATATCCTCAGCAGACACCAGTGATGTGTTTGTTTGTAATTGCTCGTTTTTCTTGCTGAATTTAGACTTCTGTGAGCCATCTGTAATGTGTCGCATAGATGCCACTGTTTAGAAATGAGGGAAATGTAGGAATTGCCAACTTTCTTTTTTACTATTTCAAATGCTAAGGCCAGTCTTTGAGAACACTGAAGAAAACACCTAGTCCTCTTCAGCTGTACTGTTGAGTGTCTCATCATTCCTTGTCTGCCAAAAGCTCACTTTAAATCAGTGATAGTGTGAGGGCTCTTGTACTCCAGGCACTACATGGTCTCAGTTCTGAAAAAGATCCTTTATGAGGTTGCTGTGCCACAAGTGGGACCTTTGTAAAATTCAGGCTTTCTACTTCAACAGTACAACATTCTGCACTTGAGTAACAAGTGAAGTCTGCAGGCACTTTGCCTGAGACATCAGTGAGAGTTTTTCTGGAGTAAGACCTGCCCATAGGAAGCAAACTGAGGTTGAATTTTTACTAGTGCTAATTAGTTGGCTATCATATTTCCTGTTGTGTGGTGTGAATCAGTTCATCTCTTCATCATATAACTGCTAAGGACAGATGGCATTTAAAGTGTTGCCTGCAGCTGTTTTCTTGAAAAATGGCTATATTTGTCTCTCTGGGGAAAAAAAAAAAAAGAAAAAAAAAAGACAGCTATAATTAAGATAACTTTCCTGTTGTTTATAAATCCTGCAAAAGTTGAGGTGATTTCCATTTTTTACGTGTCACTTTTTTATTGTGTGTCACTGAAGACCATTCTATCAGGTGTTACAGTCCATCCCTGTTGGCAGGAATTCCTCTGAACTGCTGTAGAGGGAAACATCAAAATGTGTCCTTAGAGTATGTGCATTGTTTTTCAGGAGAACTGAAGCAGAACATGAAAACTCACTTTTTAAAAATGAATGTGCCTTCTTGCAAGT
The DNA here is from genome assembly GCA_025920805.1 of Petroica traversi. Classification (NCBI taxonomy): domain Eukaryota; kingdom Metazoa; phylum Chordata; class Aves; order Passeriformes; family Petroicidae; genus Petroica; species Petroica traversi. Next base: position 1,625,427 of record JAHLSL010013672.1, on the reverse strand, counting down.
ATTTTCAGAAGATGTCTTTGAACCTTTTATGGGGTTGCACTCTCCACTGCATGGCGCACTTCTGAGAGTGGAAAGAGGGAGACATGAGCATACCACCAGTGAGGAAGACAGAGCTGATTTCTACATGTAGCAGCATTTTGTCTGTGCTTGTGAAAATTGACATCATGGTGTAGGAATGTTGACCGTGTTTTGCATTTTGCTAGCTGCACTTACTGGAAAGCATGTGTTTCAAAGGGAGTTTTCAATTTTTATAACTCTTTGCTTCCATAATAGCCCAGTCTTATTTTGAATGTAGACTTGGGCTATGAATAAAATTTAACTCGTGGAGTAAGATTCCTCTGGCACAAAATGTGAATGAATTCTGCAAACTTTAACCAGTAATGTGCTTATCTGGGTCAGAGTAGTCAAAGCCAACCTTTGGGTTCCACTGTTACCACTCAACATTGTCTTAATCTGTTCAAGAATGCCTTACTCTGAGAGTAAGGATGCTGAGTTCAGATGATCTTCTCTCAAGAAAAGCTTCAGTAAATTTGGAGAAAACTTATACTGGCTGCCTAAAACCAACCCTTTGTTTGTAGGAAATTTCCACTAATGTGATTTTTTTCGTTCCCGATGGGTCTTTGAAAGAAGGAAATCTAGAAGTGAAGAAAAAAGACTAGCAGGAATGAAAAAGTGGCACTGGCTCTTCAACTGGAGAGTAATCATTCATAAATTGGCAAAGTTCAATTAGATTATCTTTCAGTAATGGGCTGGCTCTCTTTTACCTTCATAATCCAATTAATTTTCCCCGAGTTATATACTATGTAGAAAGTTGGCAACCCAAGTTTCCCATGTCATCAACTCTGTCCAGTCTCCCGAGAGTTTTCCAAGTGCAACATCCTTGCACCTGCTTGTTCTTCCCCAGCTCTTCCCAAAATCAGACTGCTCTGAACACCTTCATGAATTTAGTCCATGTTACTGAAGCAATTTACTGACTTCAATAATGGGATTCCCTATTTGATGGGAGACCGGTCCAGTTCCATTAACCTGTTCTTGTAATGAAGGACCCAGTTCTTGTTTCAGTGTCTGGGATAGATGGATTTGAAAGAGTTAGACATCTGTATTCTGATAAATTACATCTGCATCTTTAAGTGAAATCAAAAGTACCTAGTACCTGTCAGAGCCTATGCCTTTGCCTGCAGAGAAAAGAATTTTAAACTTTGTTCCTATGTGCATGCTATATGGAAGTACGTGCATGTGTAGCATATGTGATTGCACTAACAAAGTCTCAGGCAAATTGAGATTGTCTTGAGTTTAAGTCTGAATTAAGTGTTAGCTGCAGATTCCTGATGGACTCTTCCTTACATATAAGTTACAGGACTGCTGCATTTGCCCCAGCATTATTTTTAGTTGAGAAATTAGACACAATCAGAGCTTTTTGCACAGTTAAATAAGAATATGGGTTGAGGAAAATGGGGAATGATATTTCATATTGAAGGGTGAAGCATTTTGCAAGGCTGAATACTTGCTCTGGGGCTTGCAGTGGCATGATTTGCTTTCTAAAATAAGGGCCTGCTTGCATGATCTCTTCTGTGTTGGAATTAACTTTTAATGAAGTAGCTTAGAAAAAAATTCTGCTCAAAGCTTCATAATTAACATCAGTTAGGTCAGAAATAATTTATGGAGCACCTAAGTAGAAATAAAATTCAGATTTCTAGGGACATTCTTGTTTCTAGTGGATCTTGCTTTCAGAAACTTATTACTCTGTGCAGGTATATGTGTTGAAACTTGTCAAGTTCTCTTCATCAATACTTGTTCTGTTCAGCTTTCAGAATGCTGCTATAGAGCTCATCTGTGTCCACTGCTCTTTTTGGAGAGCTGCCCTACAGTTCAGTTTCTATGGGCTGTCAGTACCAGAGGAAGGATCTCTGCTGCAGAAGGGATTTCTCCCTCTGTGGATTTTCCTGAGGGTTGGTGAGGTACTCAGCTCTTCCCCAAGGCTCTGGAGCTGCAGAGGCCTCTCAATGGGATCAGTCCTGGCTGCTCTGAAGGGCCCCTAAAAGCTTGTATTTTTCAGAGACATGGAAGCTGAATTGCAAGGTTCTCACCCAGCTGGTATTATCCTACATCTTGGTAATGTTTACTCTATATTTTTTTGTTTGCAAACTGAAAAAAATTGAATGAATATTCTTAATATTTCATCAGAACAGTTCCATATAACCAGCTGTATTTCAAATATATCTCAAATGTTCAATTATTAATTGTCATGATACCTACCTATGACTTTTGTTTATTTCTAGAATTGGATTCCAAGTAGAGCAAGAACTGTACAAGCTTTATTGTTAGGGGTGAAATTTAAACTTTATTGGGATTAAGTGTTTAATAGTATAATTTGCTGCATATGTTGCAAATACAAGCTGCTATGAATAGATCCTCTGTAAAAAAAAGGCATTTGATATGTTATGTATGGACTTAAATCCAGTATGTTGTTATCTTTAACTAAAGGAAATTATTAGAAGAGATTTATAGAGAAGGGTTTATTCTATTAACTTTAATTTCTTTAAAACTTTTCTCAACTTAAGTTGAATTTGGTTTCTGTATTTTGACTTTGTTTAAAATGTGCTGTACATAATTTCCTCTGTTCCTTGAATATTATTCTGAAAATAGTACAATTTGCTTTTTTTTCATCTACCTGAGAAGAGAAAAATATAATTAGTAGCAGTAGGTGGATTATTTATTTAAGTGGGTACTGTGATTTTCTATTTGTCCACTCGCAGTAGACTTGGGGATTTAAGTGCAAGGTTTCCTGTTATATTACTAGATTTTTAAAATGTAATTGCTATATCTTGTAAAGAACTGGGAGGGAGAGTCTCCCATTCCTGCATGTCTTTGGCCCCCAGCCTCCCAGAAAGTAGTAGTACAGAATGCACTGATTTAGGATCGGTATTTCTTTGGATTCTTACAGCTTTTAGGTAATTTTGAATGTTTTTTTTTGTTTGTAAATGGCAGAAATTAAGAGTTTTGGTCTATTTTGAGATTTTAGAGACCGTATTAAATCCTCTTGGCATAGAACTTTTGACTTGGAGATTTTATTATTATCCCACACTTCGTTTTAAAGTGTGTAGCTGCTTCTTTGAGGGTTTTATATAAGTAGGTAATCAGGGTGGGTTTTTTTGAGAAATTGGTTGTATTTTTTAATAGAACAATTTGTAGTCAGTGCCTTTTTTATTAAAGCTGGAGTAAAGCAAAATGAGGGAAATCACTGCATGCATTATCTTAACTCTAGGAAAGAAAAATCATATAGGGAAGGGATAAGTCTCATTCAGTCAGTTTTGAATGGTTTTCTGCAAGAGGGCAAAAAATTTTAGAACTTGTGTAATGAGTAGGATTTCCTTCAGCCTTTCCACCAGGAACTATAAAAAGATTGTATGGAGAAACAGAATATTTACAGCCTGAGTCAGGCCAGCAAGTTGGCTTTTTTTTTTCCACTATAATCACGATAAAAGAACATCTTTCTTGACCAAGAAGACAGGGCTCTGAAATAGAGATGTTCTGGACTGATAATTCCAAGTTCAGCCAATCTTGTAGAGAAATACACAGGTTAATATTTATATTTGGATCTTGTTATTTAAAATGGATGCTGTTTAGGCTTCTTATAATAGCATTTTACTCTGTGTAGGGTGCAGAGGAAACCAGGCCTGTAAAAAGTGCAGAAGAAAATATGAATACTGCCACAGATAACTCCAGCATGGCTTCACAGTGAGCATGAGACTCTCATTGTTTGCAATTTGCAAATGTGAATGTGAAGAAATGTATAATGATACAGGATAAGAATAGATCAACTGAATCAGTAAGATCACAGTATTTCACACCAACTTCGGCAGATTGTGAAGGTTCCAGCTTCAGTAGTTTCTAGTGTCATCATTGTCTTTAGTCTGAGAAATTATAGATGTACAGGGCAAAAGGAATCTTCTGCAATTAAATAAAAGGGCAGATGAATTTATTTCCCTCCCTTTGCACAGTCCATTGTTCTTGGATTCTGTCTGTATTTTGAAAAGTCTTAGAATGCTAAAGACAAACATGAGAATCTGGAACCATGCTAAAGCTTTAGATACTGAGCTGTTAGGGTTGGCCTCTGACCTCACATTAGCTTGTACTGGCAAACTTAGAGCTGACTGTGGATAAGAAAATTCAGGGGAGGTTATTGCCACAGATCCTTCCAAAAGTGCTCAGGAATAGTTGAAAAACATTCTGTAGGAATAGTGCTCCTCTGTAAATCTTTAAAATTAAACTATGCTGTCAAGGATTCTGTTTAACCTTAAGTGCAAATGGTAGTGGTAAAAGAGAAGCTGTTAGTTCTACAAGACTAGATGATCTTGCACCATTGGTTAGACATGAGGCATGTATTGGGGACTCTACATTTCCCCTTGCCCTTGCTGGTTTTAGAAGTAGTGAGCAGAGTATCCCATGTCCTACAAGAGGCATAACAGTTTTTCAAAAGACAAGGTCAAGAGGAAAAACCAAGATTATGTGTACTCTTTTAGAATTCTGTATATAAAAGCTGCTTTTGAAAAGCTTTTCCTTACTAGTCATCCTACTTCTGAGAAGAAGTGTTTTCCACTTGGCTGGAGCAGGAGAGGCCAAATGAGTCGCCTTCTAAAGGATGTCCATGGCACTTAGAGCTGATTGCTCATTTTCCATGCAAGGCAAATGTGTTAAGAGATTTGATTGTACCTGCAGCAACAGTAAGAGTCAGTTCCTCCACAGCCTGTACTAGAGGGTGTTTCAGTAGATTAACTACAGTCTCTGCTACAACTACAGTTGTGGATCAGCTGCTGGTAGGTTCAGTGAAATGCCAGTAGCTTGGTACCTGCTGAAAAATTATCACCTCTTCCAGTTAGCTTCTTCAAACTGCTGGTAAAGAGAAGGAAACAAGATCATTTATCCTACTTTCCACTTGCTGTGCCATCATAAACTCCAGTGTGATATTCTGCAGTAAAATTTCCTGTGGAAAGATAATCATAATTTGAAAGCAGTGCATGACTTCTGTCATGTCTCAGTTCATCCGTCCTGGGAACTATCCATTGTACATACACATCTGCTTCTGTACACCCACACAGGATGGGAAGATGTTCTTCCACAGGAAGGTCTTCCGTTCCCTCAGAATGCAGGTGGTATGGGCAAATCATGTATTGTGGATGTGGGGGCCAAGTTCCCAGAGCAATGCACACAGAGCGAAGCAATTCACTCAGCTGCTCGAATGAGAATACAAGATGAGTGATAAGGAATACAATCACAGGGCCCATCTTTCAGTGTTCCTGTTCTGTGATAGCTGTTTCACTCACTTATGCTTGCTACTTGTTGCATGTGAAATATTGACCATTAGAAGCCTAAAAATGGTATGTAATTAAATCAGTCATAAGGAAGACACTTGGTGCTTAAAACATTTAAACAAAATAAAGAGCATTTAATAAAGCATCATACAATTTTTAAGTTCCAAAACTTAGACAATGTCTTGCCTTTGACTTAGAGATGTTCCTAAACCTTTATTTGTTCATTGAATGCCTTTCTGTAATAACTTGGATAATTTAAAAATTGTTCAAGGAAATTTCTTTGCTGGACATGGAAGATGGGTGATAAAGTCAGTGTTGAAACTACTCTGATTAGAGCAGGCACCCTGTTCTGAATTAGCAGTTTCTATTTTCATTTTATGTCTGACTTGCTCAGCTGTGTCTTTTAACATTTCAGCAATTCTGGTTCATTCAGAGGTTTTATTTCATTTTTCCAGCAGCAGGGCCTGCGTGTATCTTTTCTCACCTCAGTAAGAGCCCTTTCCCCTTCACCATATCAGTCCTTCAAATTACTGTACACCTTGTAAAGAAGAACAAAAATGAGTCATTAAACTAATGACCATTAGTCTTAACAGTTGTCAGTGAACAGATGCCTGCAGTGCCGTCATGTGAGCTTTTAATTGCTCTGGGGTTTGCTGCTAAAGCAGAGTAATCTATGTAGTGGCTTATTAGTGAGTGTACACATGAAATGCTGTCAGTTAATGCTCACAAATGAGTTGTGACCAGAAAGGGAACAATCTTCAGATTAATGGTATGTCCTCTTACATGGTTGCATTATTTGCTTTTTGTTCAGTTATTGAACCTTTTTCTAGTTAGCATTTTCTAATTTTTAATACTGCATAGTGTGTCTGGCTCAGTACAACATACAGTTAAAACTTTGCCCTGCTTGAGATGCTTTCACTGGCAAGAGAAAAAGATGAAATACACTTGAATAACCACCCTTTCTCCCCTGCAAAAACTGAGAGGAAACTGAAAAATGGATGGATCATAAATATCAAGACTGGCATCACTGGACTGAGGGAATAGTTAAGCTGAGATTTAAATGTAGCTGAATTAGAGTGCTTGGAGAAATGAGTTGCAGTGTTTGAACAGTGGGCCTCAGTCTGGGAAACCATTTCAGCAGTAGTACATCAGGTGGGAATGATTAAGATACTGGAAGTCCCTGTCAATAATCTCAAAATGGCTGATGAATGATAAGAAAAAAGCAATTTCTTAGGGAAAAATGGTTTACTATGAAGTAGCATGCTTTGCCTCATGGTTGGTGTATCAGAATTCCTGACACCAGTAAAGCACAAAGAGCTTAAAGCCTCTAGAGTATTTGCAGAAATGCGTTTGAGACTTAGAGACTGCGTGCTATGAACAGTTTCTTTTGGGAATTTCTTTTTAAAATCATGCTGAAACAGGTGTGCACAAGTGGAGGGCGCTTGGCTGAAAGGCATTCACCTCATGTGCCTTATTAATAGCCTTAAACCAACATTCCTACAGCAGAACCATGACCATTTAACTGCTTCCTTATTGTGAAAATTTGCCTGACCAACTCCATGTGCAAGGCTGCTCAGTCCATAAACCCTGCAAAGGGACTTACTGCAATGGAGAAAGAAGAGTAGACAAAGAACTGGATTAATATCACTAAAATTATCAGAAGTAGTGGAAAACTAACAGTGGAAAAATCACATTTTCCTCACCATATGTTCAACACATTTGTGTGCTGAGCTGTTGGAAATCCTAAGTGAGCCTGGGAGTGAACATCTGGCTGGGGCATTTCTCTACAGTCTGGTTTCTTCCAGGTGAGAGAGGATTCATCAGCTAGAGGTAAGAGGAGGAGAACCACTATGATTATTTACACTCTTATTCAGGGTGGTCTGTCTTTGTAAGTGGAATTTTGGGATACACCCCCCCTCCCTCCCCAGCCCCTCTTTAGAGGTATATTGACAATATGGTAGCAGACACTCTTGGTGTTCTGCTGAGAAAGGTGGATGAAAAGCAGTGTTAGCCCAAGCTCTCCTGTGGCACTCACAGGACTATTCAGTCATTGAGAAGCTTTGTTTTGGTGAATATGGATGATTAGAAGCTTTCTATCTTCCTGATCTGTCAAAGTTGCATAGTTGTGTGCCTTTTGGGTTCTCCTACTTGAGTTTTGGGCTATTTGATCTTAAGAAGAGTTGTGCCAAAGATGTATTTTCCTGCTGAGAAATTATTCCAGTTCTTGGTGGCTGAGAGTTCACCTGCCCCCAGGTCAATTTCTATTATGAGAATTTGTAGTCATTTATAGTAGCAGAGCAATTCCATCCATTTCATCTACCTGTTTAGTTCATTATAAACACCACACTGTTGCTGATGAAAACATTGTATAAACAGTATGCAATGAAGAGAAATTACTAGTGCTAGGGCAGCCTTTTTGAGGGTGTCCTGGGTTAGCCATATGACCTGTTTGTATCCCCAATCGTCCCCTTGCTTATGCTGGACATTAAGTTCTGCAGCTTTAAGTTGGTCCAAGGAAGACAGTGAAAGTGAAGGTGGAGGAAAAAAAACACTCGCCGTTTGTCTGCAGGATACTACGAACCAAGGCCAAGAGAGCGGAGAGGCTGCATTCCAGCAGACAGCGTTATCTCTTTTTCTTTTTTTTTTACTCACTCTGTTGTGGGGGGTGCTGCCCTAGCACACAGCAGAGGGCTTTTCCTCGGATTTTTCCCGGCTTTTTGCAGGGAGAGACTTTGTTTCTTTTGCTGGGTATTTTTTTCTTTTTTTTTTTCCTCTTCCTGGGGCTGGTTGGCATCTCGTGGGCCCAGGACACCAGGGAACCCCTGGGGGGCCCACCCCCCATCCTCGCCGACTTCTACAGCCGGGCCCGGCAATCGTCCCCCCACTGGAGAACTGAACCGGACTCAGACGGACTCTGAATCTACCATCTCTTCAGAGGAAGGAGAGGTTTCATTGTTTTCATATTATCCAATTTTTTCCCTATACTTGTAAATATTCTATGTGTTAAATAAATAGTTTTTTCCACTTTTCTCTAAGGAAATTCTTCCCGGACCGGTAGGGGGAGGGGCGATTGGAATCGGCTCTTCCTAGAGGAGACCCCCCAGAGGTTTCCTCCTAAATATTTGCCCTAAACCAGGACAGAGGGGCTGGATACTTGTCAATTTTTCTCTGCCACCTGAATCAGAAGCAGATGTACAGAGATTGAGGGCAAGGAGAAAACTCCCTGTCAGTAGCAATGGAAGGCATGGCAGTGCCCTGCAATATATGATAGTCACTGTTCAAGTTTCCTCACATAACAAAAGTCTCTGGTTTTAATTGCATTCATGAACAACTTTAATGTCAAAATCTTCAGTATTTAGCTCTGAAGTGTATAGTGGTTTAAGATTCTTTTTTTTCCCCTAAGTGCCGTGGCTTTAATACCATTCCATCACCCCACACATTTCCCTTCTTTGTTTTTTTCATTATGCAACAGGAATTCTCTTAAAAATCTGGATCTGCCACTAGTTCTAGCAGGTGTTTGGCTTCTGAGTGCTAGAGTTTTTTTCTTCATGCAGCTTATGGATGAGAATTTCTCTGCCCTTAGGCACAATTTCAACTGAAGTATATGAAAAGAGTATTACTGTGTCCGTTCAAATTATATCACTATTAAAGAAAAAACTCAAAAGGAAATTAAATATAAATAATCATACTAACATAACATAACATTAAGGTTATAATTTAAATTAAAAAGAATTGGGAAAATCTGAGTCAGAAGTCCTAGACTCTCCTAAGAGCAGCCATTGCAAATGAGGATATTGACAACTTTGAGTCATACAATATGTCTTGATGAATTGTACTATAATACTGGAGTATATAATAACTAAGTCTATTTTTAGTTCTGTATAATATGCTGTGTGGGAACCGAGTATTGTGTGACTTGTCTTGCATTCTGCTTTCCCTCATCCTTACCCTGTTTATCTGATGGTGGCTAACACTTTTGCTGTACTCCACAGTGTCCTAGATCCCATTTAGCTCATATATAAATATACAAATTGCTACCACCTGTATTGCCTTCCTTGGGGTGTTTAGACCTGTATGTAGAAAAGTTGGTCCTGAATCCTGATTTCACACCAGTGTGGGCATGTCACTGTGGCCAGGTGAAAACAAAGAGGCAGTTTACAAGTGCTGCGCAGAATTGTTAACAAAATGGTGCCATGAAGTTTCACCCGCCTAGAATTTTTCTTTTTGTTTAACTGCAACTTTTGCTTACCTGGGAGCACTCACCTTTCTAGTAACCTTTCTTCAGCATTATTAGAGTTGTTATCCAGTCTGGATACTGGGAAGGGGGATGAGGAGGAAGTAATTTATTAGAAAAGGGTAATGTTGGTCTTGCAAGCCGGTTGGGTGCTATTTATCTCAGGTGACTACAGCATCTTGTTCTTCTTATGAAGACCCTATTCATCATTTTTTGTGGTGTTATTGGGTAATCCTAAGGTCTGAGCTAATGCATGGCCTGCCTGAGGGTGTCTTGGCCCTTCATGGTGGGGGCTTCTTCCACCCATTAAAGGAATGACCCTCTATCCTTTCTCATTTCATTTTGTTCTTTTCTTTGCTCCTTGAGCAATGTGAATCTTCATTCAGTGCATGTGTTGATTTGTTGGGCTTTATAATCCAGCTGCCTCTGACAGTGATCCTGCATAGCCTTAAAATGTGCTTCTTTCTTGCCTTTTGTAAAGAAATCTGCAGTTCCTCAAAGATTATGCTTCCAGTCTCCTCCAGTATGTAACTGGGCCTTCAGTCATGGTCGTAGACAAGCAGGGTTGCCTGTTTCCTGCAAAGGAGTGCAGCTGTCAGCAGCTTGTCAGTTTAACATACAAAAAAAAAATCCTTCACCACATGGTGTTCATGATAAAGGACACTGACAGAATGTCCTGGATTTGGCTGTATGGAGTTAATTTTTAATCTGATAGCTGGTATAGTGCTGTATTTTGGATTTAGGATGAGAATAATGGTGTTTTGGTTGTTGCTGAGCAGTGCTTTCATTAAGTCAAGGACTCTCTATCTTCTTATTCTGCCTGCCAGCCAAGAGGTTGGGAATGCACAAGAAATTGGGAGGGGGCACAGCCAGGACAGGTGACTCCAAGTAGCCAGTGGGATGTCCCATGCTGGATGGAATCACACAAAGAGTAAAACTGTGGAAAGTTGACCAGAGGTGGGTGGCTGATGCTCAGGGACTGGCTGGACATCAATCAGCAAACACAGAGCAATTGCACTGGGCATCACTTGTTTTGTACATTCTTTTATCATCATCAATATTATTGTTTTATTTTCCTTTTTTGTCCTATTAAACTGTCGAACTCAAGCCAAGAATTTTACCTTTTTCCTGATTCTTTCCCCCATCCTGCTGTGGGGGTGAGTGAGGAAATGTTTGTCTGGTGTTTAGCTGCCTGTTAGGCTATACTACAACAAAAGACTTTGAAAAAATATTACACATTATCCTGGTCTCTTTGCCAAGGATGCCCATAGTACCTTTGTAAAGTATTTTTTCTGCGGAGATCATGAGAACCCTTAGAAACTGTCAATGAATAAAAGATAGAGTTTCATGAGAATATACTCCAATAACATTGAAGGACTTTATTTATGACGAGAATTTTACCAATTATTAAGTTACTAAATAAGGAATAAAACGGTTTTGTCTGAAATCGTGGAACATATGGTGAAAGGGGTGATAAAGTCTTTTTAGACTTCAGTCACCTATGTTCTCTTGCAAGATTTTAAAAAGAGGTTTAAGTGAAATAGTATTTTCTGTCTCATTTCCACATATTCCTTCCTTTCACAGTTTAATCACAGAGGAGTGTTCATAAAGGGAATTCAATCTTAAACAAAAAAAGAGTGAAAACATCTCCCAGCCATTCCCATGCCCCCAAAGCACAAGTTTTGGGGTACATGCAGGTAGAATCTTCACTCACCAGTGTAGATTGTTTTATCTGTATGCTTTAAAATTGCTTTTCTGTTGCATCTTAACATGGATGTGCCCCATTCCCCAAGGCTAAGCTAAAGACGGGGAAAGAATTGGGTATTGCATATTTTGAAAGCAGGATCTGATCCACAGTCAAAAACTTTCTGACAATAATTGGAAGTGAACTGCTCTGGAGTTATCTTCTCTGGGTGTTGAATATTTCCCCTTGGCTCTTATTTATACAAAACTAGAGAGAATTGAGTAAGTATTACTCACAGACCTAATAGTAAGTGTTATATTGCAGGGGATGTTGTCCTGCTGCAGCTGGATTTGGGCCCTGGTTCTGTAAGGGAGGTCCCTGGGAACCTTGCCACTGATATCACTGGGAGCAGCTTCAGTCTGATGGTGCTGCTCTTTTTAGAGCAAATTTTGGGCACATCAAATCAATTCTTGGAAAGAAGGCAGAGTCTGCCTAACACAGGATTTAGACAAAGCTTCTCTGGAAGAAGGAAAACTTCAGGGTTCATATTTCTTTTAGCGTCAATATTTAAGCTGGGTTTTGAAAGTAAATTAAGTTTTGGCTAAATAATACTGCAGCCTTTCAGTGAAATGTTTAATCTTTTAGCCAGACAATAGCAAGAGAAAACATAATTGTTGATAAATATTCAAAAGCTTAATCACTAGTATAAATTTTAGAGGGTGCAGAAAAAGATTTCAAAATGTGTTGATCTCAGTCTGCAGCCCAAGCTATGCCAAATAAAATGTATTTGCATTTAATCAAGAAAAATGGTGTTAGAAATGACCTTTTGAAAAGACTGAAGGATAGGATCTTAATTTACAAACAAAGTGATCTCCATTGTTCCTCCTGTTTCAGTGTTGGCTTAAAGTTGTACAAACTGACAGCCTGAAGAGAGGTTTAGGCTGAGCACTTTAGTTCTGGTGACATGATCTTAAGCACATTCCAGTCACTGGAATGACTCTGAGTGCTTGAATGGGCGCAGGATGGTTTGAGCAGCAGAGATGATGTAGGCAGTTGCTTTCTTGCAGCTGTGAATATGATTATAGTTACAGCTTAGATTCAGTTTTCAGTGTTAGACACTTCAAACAATAGCTGAACTATCAGTTTCTAAGTTGCTTGCTCACAGCATTTTACTGTGTAGGAAAAAGGTGGCTTATCTGAAATATTTAATAATTGTCTTCTGCTTGACTTTATATGTATCTTGAACTTGGAGGAACATTTTTCCAAGCTTGTTTTATTTCTTCATGTACAAACAGGCCTAGAATGAGAGGAAAAATAATTAGATTTGGGCTTAAATCAGACATGTCTTAAGTCTGCTTTTAACTAATACAGAGCATGCAACATGGAAGAACAATCCTTCAGTCTCTCACTCCAGTTCAGTCCCCAGCAGAGCTTTTGATTTAGTGTTTCTGATTGTCTCAGTTGTGACTTCCCTGATGAAATCTGACAGTCAAATTCTTCTTTCAGGATTCTTCTGTGAAGAAGTGTTTGACCTCAGTTCAGCCAAGTCCTCTTTCGTTTTTCTAGGAGAAATGACATTTATACCTTAATTCTGATTTGAAATGCTGTCCTCTTAGTTTAATATTAATAATTAAATAATTGGCCTGGTCTGCAGAAATGCTGAACTGCTGGCAGGTTCTGTGGAAACTCGGTTCACTTGCAGGGTCTTTAAATGTTTCAGTGTGTCTAGCATTAGGAAGCTGTTTTTGTAGATCTTGGCCATGACAAAAGCTAATCTGACTCTTACTAGATATTTATTCATTGGGATTGCTTGCTCTGGAGGTATCCAAAGTTCTGAACTCTTAATTTGACCTTGTTTATCTGCAAACACACTTTTTCATGCTGTGATGAAGCTGGAGTGCTGTGCTCTATCTAACATTTTTGTATTGGAGTCCTTGAGAATCCATTAAACTCAACTGCTTCTTAGCTGGTGTATTACTTCCCTGGGGCATAAATCAAATGCTGCAGCGGCTTAGGAGACAGATATTTAACTTGAATTAAATGGGAATACACTGATTTGGTATATGATTGGACTTGCTGTGCGTATTAATCTGACAAACATGTATTTACAAGTCATTAAGAATGCAGATAGTTTTTCTTATTTTGATTTTCCCATCTTTTTTTTTTTTCCCCTAAAACAATGATTTTGGAAATGAATGCTGCCCATTTTCTGCTTCCAAAAAGAACTAATAAAAGAGTCACAAAACTATGGAAAGCAAATTGCCTTCACTATATTTGTCTTTTCTTTATGGAATTTGCTTTGGGCAAGGTAGTGCAGTTGTGCATAACTGTAAAGTTTTAGTTGATTGGACCTTTTATCTTTTTTCTGTGTCTCTTTTTAAAAGCACGATATTGAGGCAGTTTCGGGAAGAACATGATATTTGTAATTTTCAGCATTTGAAATAGATAATTTTGAAGCTTTCATCTGCATCACTCCAGTTTGTTCTCATTATGCTCCTAATTTTAGTAAAGATGCAGGCTTAGTTAGGGAATGACTGATTTAAATCTAGATAACGTTTATATGCCTGAAGTGTACATAACAGCAGAGTTTTTACTTTTATCTTGGTGCCAAGAAACTCCAAAATTAAAAATTCCTCTGTATCTGAAATATTAATGTTTATTTTTATTTATGTGCAAGTAATTTCTTTGATACATTACATCTCTGTTTTCTCATCTTCTTGACCTTCACAGCTCAGATTTAGTAGAAAGCTCTCTTTCTAAAGCTGCTGCTGTCAATATATAAATATGGAACAATTACTTTCAAGTCTCCTGGTAGCTATGATTGAGTAGAATAGCAGCATGCTATTATGAGGTTTAGTAGAACTTTGTCTTGGCTTTAGTATCAAATTATCTCCAAGAGCTGTAGATTAACTAGATTTTTTTAATTTATCTGAAATTACAATCCTTGGATGAAATTGTTACTCTCCAACTTGGAAAGAATGACCAATGATTAATATTTATAACTTTTAGTAATAGGAAAGCTCTACAGTTTAGTGATTTGATAATTGTAAGTGAGCTGGATGGATGGCAGTAGTTAACATGAATCCTGGGTATCAAGGAAAAATAAAGCAAAATAAAATCCTCAAATCCAGCAACTTGGACAGATGCTTCTAGTCAGTGTTCTACAGTGTTTCTGAGCAGCAGCAAAAACAACGTGCAGCTCTTGGTGGAAGATCTAAAAGCCAGAGGCCTGGATACAGGCAGTTCTTTGTGTCTTGTGCAATTGAAAGTGGAAGAGTAATTTGGTCTTTCAGCATGTCCTGGTTTAGGGCAATATTTAGGAGGAAACCTCTGGGGGGGGTCTCCTCTAGGAAAAGCCGATTCCAACCACCCCTCCCCCTACAGGTTTGGGAAGAATTTCCTTAGAGAAAAGTGGAAAAAATTATTTATTTAACAAATAGAATATTCACAAGCATAGAAAATTTGGATAACATGAAAACAATGAAACCTCTCCTTCCTCCGAAGAGATGGTAGATTCAGAGTCCGTCTGAGTCCGGTTCAGTTCTCCAGCGGGGGGGCCGATTGCCAGGCCCGGCTGTAGAAATCGGGGAGGCCCCCCGGGGATTCCCTGGTGTCTTGGGCCCACGCGATGCCAACCAGTCCCAGGAGAAGGAAAAAGGAAAAAATACACAGCAAAAGAAACAAAGTCTCTCCCTGCAAAAAGCCGAGAGATCCGAGGAAACCCTCCACTGTGAGCTCCCAGAGCACCCAGCCAGAGAGAGAGTGAGATATCGCTGTCCTGCCGGAACGCAGCCTCTCAAGGACTTTCCGGGGGAGTAAAGGTGTAACTCCTGCAGACAAACGGCGCGTGGTTTTTTTCTCCGCTTTCACTCTCTCTGTCTCTCTGGGCCCAACTTAAAGCTGTAGAGCTTAATATCCAGCATAAGCAGGAGGGACGATTGGGGATACAAACAAGTCATATGGCCAACCCAGGACACAGCACTCAGATGGGGAGTGGTGAGTGAGGAAGGAATCACAGCCGGAGATCAAAGCTGTGCTCCAGCATAAGGCTTGAATAAAAACAGTGCCATTTCACATTTCCCACTTCTGCTGACCAGGACAGTTCTCCTTGATCACATAGGCAGAAAGATGTAGCATGGAAGACCTTATTTTTTCATTTTCTGACTGGTAAGTTACATGCCCTAATCAACTAGAAAGGTTTTCAAACACTGATCTGTTTCAAATTTTTATATCTGCTCTTTTTCAGTAGGTAATATATACGTTCTTGCTACGTGATATATTAATTACAATGAATTTTATGCAGTGATTAGAATTATATCTGCTTTGGCTACATTATCACTTTCTACTGTCTTCATATGCTTGAGATCATAAAAGTTGGTTTAAAATGCCTGTTCTAAATCTCAAGTGTACTTGTAACTTGGCACATTTAATTTAAAGCTATTGAGATTTAACTGGCCATTAAACAGACCTAAAACACTAGCATGAAATGTAATTGTTTTCTGAAACTTGCACTTATAGTCTTTTCTTTAAAACATGAATTTAGATTAGCTAAGTCATTCAGAGATTATCTCAAGTATACTATAAACCCACAGACTGTTGAATTTTGAATTATGTTTAAACCAAAGTGACCATAGAAATATAAAAGCCTCATAAGGAGCACTGGTAGATTTCTCAGTGGGGAATAGAATATACTAAGTGGAAACATTATATTTTGTGTTCAGTACCATGTATGAATGGAAGTGCATTGGGAACATGCATTATTTAAAGATGTGTGCATCTAGAGGGTAAAAATGTTTTTCTGCTACTTTGGTGAGTGGATACAAAAGAGTTCTTTGAGTACCTGAAGATTTGATTATTTTTTAAAAAATTGACTTCTCAATTTGGGTTGTTTATCAGCTGTAATTCCTTGGTTTTGACATCAGTTTACCATGACAGCTCATAGTGTGTTCTTAATGGTTTTTAATTTTTAATTATTTGCTTTGCAGCATAATTTCTTACTTAAATTATACTGGACAGGTAGCAGTACCTATTGCTGCAGCTGACAGATCAGTTTCCATTGTAACGTCATAAAATATCTGCCTTTTACACTGAATTTTTCCATGCTCGGAAGCCAGATTTTATTTGCCTGAATCTAGGAAGTATTCCTCTGCTTCTCAAGTGCCTAGCTGCTCATTAGCTTTTAACCAGAAAAGGGAATGTGTGTTAGAAACCTCTAGTTTTTCTTGTTACGTTTATCAAATTGCTATTTCAGCTTCAAATATTAGCATGTTTTGTATTCAAAGCCTAATACTGATTAATGTCCAAAGACTTCATATTTTAAATGTTTAGCTTACAAAGATGAGAAATACAAGCAAGTTTATTGCTACATATCCTACTGACAAATTTATGAGAAATTAAGCAATAGTGTGATATATACAATTAGCTAAGAAGTATGGTGGGGTAATTTTGATTCTCTTCTGCAGGCAAATCTTCCAAAAATATTGTTATAAGTCACTTGCACTTAACATTATTCTTTTCCAAAGTATTCTAAAAATATAAACTAAACTTAACAATACACCATTAATACAGGTCAGTAGGTGTTGTAATTGGTTTACACCTGGCGAAACCGAGGTAGAAATAAGTACTTTAACCCAGGCCACTTGAGATTTAGAATGCATATCTCTTATTCATTAGCACTGTGCTGAAATCATAGGATTACATCATTGCCATATTCCCTCACGTAGGATCTATCGATAGCCCATTGAAACCAGTGGGGAAAGATGCCAGATTACGTCAGCCCCTTTCATGTCTGGGTTATGCTTCACATGTCAGGGCTTGCATCAGCTGCAGCCAGCTCGGATTCAGCAGGAAGCAGAACTGTGGACCTCTTTTGGTGGTCTTATGGGGAAACTATTATCAAATGTAGATTTTTTTCTCAATATTGTATTGCTTAATTATGCATAAATAAAGTCAGTTGGCTAAAGTGTAAAATGTTGTGATAATATGGTGTGAATGTGAATTACTATTCTGTAGGCCTGATGAGAAAATCCTCTTTACAATCTTGTTCAGTCTTGCATGCTGAAATATGACCTTTACCCTAGTCTAGACATGTCCTTTGTGAGCTATTTCTAGTTTATATGAAAACTGCTTGATTTAAACCAGGTATGTTAATCTGATGCTGTCATGACTGATGGGGTTTGCTGGCTGAGAAGCTGACAGCTCACAACAGAGTAAGCAAAGGCACTGTAAGCTTCTCCAGACCATCCTGCAAATGACACGCATCTGCTTTTTATGAGATAAGTTGTGAGCTTCAGAAGGTGAATCTACTGCAAGAGAGAAAGTGCAGTAGGTCTTACCTTGCTTTTCCACCACAAACTGGTTTAAATTGTGTCAATTACTTTTGAAATCTCTAGTTAGCTGGCACCTATATTTGGTACCGTTCTAGCCAAGAGTCTAGAAACTGGGCAATGACAACTGCCAGCTTTCATGTAAAATTGCTTTGTAAATGTCAAAATACACAGTTTAATTACACCCCTATTTATTAAGTTTATTCACTGGTAAATATCCAGCAGTAACTTGTATATTTTGGGCCTTTTTTCCTTTCCTGGAAGGGTCAACCTTTTGGAAAGTAACGTTCATCTCCTTGCCCTGTCCTCACCTCTGCAGCTGGACTCAATATTCTGCATTCAAAAGATGATTGATTGCTGATTTTCTCTAGTATGCAAACCAGGTGGCTTCTCAGGGCAGTGTTAAATGCAGGAGGAATAAGGGCAGAAGAGTCTGTACAGAACATTTGCTCCATGTCTGAGTTGCTTGAGACCTCCAGTGCAATGAGATGGTGCTGGCCCAGCATGTGTTGCATGTTGAGCACGCTTCAGATGTGTTGTGATGGCTGACCAGGCACAGATCTCTAAGCAAAACCTGTTGCTCTAATCAGGGCCCAGGTGTCAGACAGCCCAGTTGGAGGTACCAGCTATGATTCTGACAGAATTAACTCCTCTGTAGTTTGAAGTGAGCTCTTTTCCGCTTTCCTAGCGTGTTCTCAACTGCTCTTCCCCAGCTTTGAATAGCATCCTGAACTAATATGGAGCACTGCCTGTGTTCACTGCAGTCATTCCCACTCCCTCTTTCTTCTTTGCAGTAATGTCTTCCTGCAAGATAGGAAAGTAATTCATAGTGTCATGACTTCACAGGTAACCCTGTTGGACTAGGTGAGCCCTCAAGATATCTTCTAAGCTGAGTCAGTCTAAATTAGTCTATGTTAATCTTTGAGTCTCCCTGTAAAAAATAAATTCATTGTGTTTAACCAAAAGCCTGTTACCTGCAGTAGCCACGTCTCCAGTGAAGTGTTTAATGAAAAAGAAAGTGTAATGTTGCTTTTTGAATGCCTTTGAGCAGTGATGTTTGATAAGCCGGAGATGGTCTCCTTTGGTTTAGTAGATTATTCTGCTGTTGAGGTATCTTGTTTTGGACCTCTGTAGGTATTTAGGATGCGTGCATCACAACAAAATATCCACCCAGAAATACTGTGCCTTAAAACACCTTTTTTTTTTTTTCTCCAGAAGTTCATGCTTAGATTTTGTAATTATATGCGTAGTTAAAAAAAAAATTACTTGTGTTTGTAGTAGATGTAATGTAACCTTTCTGAATTTCTTACAGGCAGCAGCAGAGCAATCCCAAGGTGCATACTTCTTGCCTGAGTTTGCACTTTCTCCACAGGGGAGTTTTCTTGAGGATACCACAGGGGAACAGTTCCTCACTTACCGTTATGATGACCAGGTCAGTTTGCCATGTGTGAAATTACAGAGATTGTTGCATTCATGTAACTCTGAGATACAGATTGCTGTGAAATAGATTAAGATAGAGTGTGTGTTATCTATTGAAGGCACATCAAATTTATAGCAAACTGAATGATAACACCCTATGCAAAATCCAAATTAAGGCGCTTAGTTGCATAAATAATAAGTAAAACCACTTTTGGTTGGAAAATATTAATAGGATTTAATGGAGACAAAAGCAGCAATATTTTAGTGATGTGTTAATAGATGTTTATAGTTACATCTGCAAAATGTGTAGAATTAGAGGTGATTGTACTTTCTGTAAATCATTTGACTAACCTTATTTTTTTTTATTTAATGGAAAAATCAGTGTTAGGCAGATCTTGCATTTTCCAGCTTCTGAAAAGTCAGAATATTGTCTTAGTTCATGAAGTTTTTTAAGGGAAGGTTGGGTGGATTATAAAGAAACAAATGGGAAGTGTATTAATGGATGGAGCAATGTTTAGAAAGAAACAAATTATTTTTTTTAAAGTTAAAAACATTTAATACTTTCTCCAGACCCATAGAAACATTATGTTAAACATGGAATATAGATATAAATGTAAAGAAAGCAACATGAAAGAAATGCTGTTAATCTTGGCAAAAGATCTGAAGTAAACCTAGGAAATGTGTGGCGTGCTGTGGAAATTTACTCATAACACAATGTGTTCCAGGAGTCAGTTGAATTTCACATCAAAACTGTCTGAATTACATTCATAGACACTTACAGTACATTTCTTAATGCAAAATGAGGGATTTGTTAGGAAATGCTCCCTGCAGAAGTGAGAGAAGAGCCAAACTTTCCCTGCATCACAAGGTATGGTTCTGTGGTGGGCAGTTTTATTTTGTAAGGTGGGCTCCTTGCAGGGGCTACTTGAAGAAAATAGTTTGCTCATCACTACCCTTAAAGAGAGAACTAAGGTGAGTTTATTTAAGCTTTAAACTGACAATCTTTTTAGCTAGACAAAAGGAAGCAGAAAAGATACAATAGAAAGCATGTTGAGCCACTGTGAACTATTTGAATTTAGTTTAAATGTTTACAATAATTCATACTTTGGCTTCCCTAGAGGGTCTTGATTATCAGCAGTAAAGGTACTTGGATAAGACCTTCCTTGGACCAAACACCTGGGAAAGCAATAACTTACAGGACAGTAAAATGCAGCTGCAACTCAGGCTGCATTTAATGACAGTAGTTGAAAAACACTATAAAGGTTATACACTTTGATCAAAATAGTTTCTATTTAATGCAGCACATTTTAGAGAAGATGATAAATCAAATGTAACAGAGGCTTAGTCTGAGTCTTTGACTAGACTGTTTGGACTATTTGAATAATATAGCTGATTAAAAAACAAGCAAAATTAATCCCCTCAAAACACCCTCAAATACCAGCATAGCTCTGTGCTGAAGCCAGTTCCTAGCTCAATTCCATTTGATGGAAAGAATTCTATTTGATGGAAAGTTTACCATTAATTCCATTGAGATCTGAATTGGATCTAGGATATGGCCAGCTTCTGTTCTTTCATAAATGTGATTTAGTTTTGAAGCCTGCTCTTCCCAGACACTTAGCAGTATGAAATTAAGTTTGAATTCCTGGAACTGAAAGTGGTGCTGAAACATCATAATGTTGAAAGTAAAAGCAACTGTATTAGCAGTAGTTTCTTTTGAAAGAAAATTCAGTACCTAAGTATTATTTATTAAAAGTTATGAATACACTGAATGCAGATGGGAACTGATCTATATCTCTACCTTTACCTTCCTGCAAGCAAACCAGGATTTCTTTGGTGAAAGATTTTCCTTGATTTTCTAGGAAATTAATCATAGGTTTGTGACAATATGCAGTTATAATTATACTTTTGCTGAAGTGTTAATACAAAACTCAATTGTATCGTGGTCAAACTGGGTCAGAAAACTAGACTTTTGTTTTCTGTGTTTCATTCAACTCTTTATTTTGACATTTACTGGTAAGAACAGATGGAAGTCTTAAAACCAGAGGGCGAAAATCCTTCACTGGATAATCTCTTGAATTTCTATAAGCTAGGATGGATAGGTTTGATACATGATAAATGTTATAAGAATACACAAGTGAATAAAAAGAGAGGAATGTATATACATTAAAAGTCCATTTTAACTATTCCAACATAGGAATGGGATCAGTAGTGGAAAGTTACCACATAAATAAAGAATGCAGCAGCATCTTCTCACACACCTTAATTCCTTAATTTAGTTTTAGCAGTTAATTTTCTATCTTGTCCTACTGTGAAGGGCTGCTGGCCTGTGGGAAAATCGTTCCTTCCTTTTCCCTAAAATCCAGAATTGCCCTCTGGGCATCCCTACAGAGTCCTGGTGTTCCTGTACATCCCAAGTTATACTTGAAAATTGGAGAAGTGAGATAACCTTGTGCACTTGACTCCAATAAAACAAGAGACCAGTCTGATCTGGTCTGCTATGGAGATCATTCCCCCTCCTGTGTCCATGGAAGGGAACAGAAGAGATATGAAAGGGGCGAAAGGTTCCTGAGGCTATTATAGGGAGGTGGAGAGGGTGGCTCACAACCTCTGTTGTGTTCAGATACTTGCAGGAAAACCATCTATCCCTGTCTTCCCAAGTGTGGCCTTTTCCCCCTTGCCCTGTTCCTTTTATCCAGGCCAGTAAAATTTCCAGGGATAGATGGATAATATTTTTATATAGCAGCATCCTCATTGTCATGATCCAAGACTAGTTCCCTTACATCCTCCAAACACAGGAATGTTTCAAAGGGGTTTTTTTTTGGCTGTTGTGTGTGATATTTTTCAAGCAGGGAGCCAGTTTAATCAGAATCATTCATTCCTATTTTAGTAAGTAATCTCAATAAAATAGAACTAGCTGTTACTTAAGTATTCAAAAGTATTTACTATCTGAAATGACAAGCTTAGAGTTTGAAATGAAAGATGAGTAAATATTAATAGTAACACACTGTACTCTGCTCTAGCCCAGCAGAATTACACATGGATTCATGTTGCACATGCAAGATAGTACATTTTGTTCTGGTTTAATCTGGCAGGACTGTGCTCTCATTTTTGTACAGGACTACACTAACCTCTTCGCATATTTCATTGCTGTGTGTGTATTTAAGAATTACACGCAGATGAAATTCTTTGACTAGATATTTTCAGAATTCAGTGTATATCTTTTTTACTGCTTCTATGACTATAGAAGAAAATACCTATAGAGATCTGATGAAATACTGCCACCCTGATTCACTGGGATGACATCTGCATAGAGCGAGACATTATACTTTTGACACATTTATTGCTGTATCTTCAGGGAAAAACAGTGATTCAAAGAAAATACTTCTGAGGGATCCCAAAGGACAGAAATGTAGAAATGTTTAAATTGAAAGTTTTCTAAAGGCTCCTTGTATTGTTCACCAAGTGATGTATTGTATTAGTGCGTTGCATCCTGCATTTCTAAAATTCTACTGAATCAATGAAATTTAAACCTAAATTGGTACCAAATAAATTCTGATGCATAGCCAAAGATTTGAACTACTGTTAGACATTTGAGATTAAAAAAAAAAGCCACCTCTAACCATTCATGAAAATAATTAAATAACTGAATAAATATATGAAAATAAATGAAATTATAAAATAAATATACAAGTAATAGCCCTTTCTTCAACTTTGAGATACATGGTGAACCTTACCATAAGGAATATTTTCCTAGTATTCTTTCGGATTTCTTTTGGCTTTTCACCTTTTAATCTACTACAAGGAATTTTTTTCTTTTCCAAAATACTAGTAGTACTAGAAAGCTTTCTTGCAGAAATAAAATATTCTTGTTTTCTGACACTTCAGGTATTGCTTCCAAGTATTAAAACCATTCCATATGACAGACCACCAAGAAGGACAGCAGTGAAAACTTGGTTGGGCTGAATGTGTTTGAAGTACATTTCCACTCTGATTGGCTGGCTGAGAGTTCTCTTGGGGATGTGGGTAACAAAAAAAAAGGAAAGAAGAAAGAAAATAAGCTTATCTTTCAAGCGAGAAAATGTTTGCTTGACCAATTAGCTTTCTAGTTGACCTTGCTGCTTCTAAATTTTGTGATGTTTACCAGTTTAAACTTAGAACAAGGATAGCCTGATTCTGGAATTACATATAAGTAGTCCAATCTTGGCAAAGAAATCTAATGTTTCTAAATAAATAATAATGAAAATGTGCACTATCAGACTTGTGAGTGTTTAGCTATGCAAGATAAGGTAGAAACCAGTCAGTCTGTTTCAGCTGGATGTGCAAGTTTTCATACTCAGGCTGCAGCTGCTGCTGTTCATTTAATAACTAGTCTTTCTTTGGGTTTGCTAGAAAAGTGCCTTTCTATAAAGTGAATGCCAAAACTGGGAAAATAAATATTGTCATTTAAGCTTTGTCTTCCACAAATAGAAATATTCTGTCTTGGCTTCTGCTTTTTCAAGGGTAAAAGAAGCATGACATTTAAAGTACTAATTTTTAAAAAGGGCAGTGGAACCCAGGATCTGAATTACTTCAAAAATTAATATTGAAATAAACTGATGGAACCTATTACTCCATCTTTTTATTTGTAGTCCAGCAGCAATGACAGTTTGTGTTTGTTCTGTAAGTTTTTTGTGTTACACCAAGGAAACTCTTGTGTGGACAGAAGTTGTCTTGCAGGTCCCGCAGGGCTGATACTGTTTATTCCACAATTTCCTTCATCTCTTTCCCCATTCCACCTGCTACTGATTGCCATCCTCATGCCTCTGGGATGGTACCCGAGTCACCGCCTGGGTCTGGGTATCAGCTGGCTCCTGCTCCCAGTCTGAGCCTTTTTATTCCTTTGCTGGCCAGTTTGCATCTAAATCACCAGAGTGGAGCCACACATTTTCAGGCCTGGGGATGAGTCATGTATGGGACATTACTGCAAATTAACACATTGGTGAAGACAAGCTCTAATCCCGAGAAGGGAGGAAGATTTGTAGTTAGTGGCTCACTTGCTACCCGAGTACATAAAGCTTCTGTGCTCTTGATCTGAGAAGGAGCCTGAAACTTATGTTATTCTCTGATGAGCCATATTTGATGATACCCTGAAAAAGCACTCAGAACTATTAAAAAGACTTAATGTCTTGAATCTCAATGTCTAGCTCTTCATTTAAAGATTCTTTTTTTGAATAAACAAACTGTTTTCAAGTGGCCACAAACTATTTCAGTCATCCTTCTATAATGAAAACATTCCACTATGGAACACTTGGTGGTTTCATTTGTGTATTTGGAGGAGGAACCGATAAACTTAATTTTATCCAAGCACCAGAATTGCAACTACTGTGGGAATTTCAGCACTGTGTTAGAAATAATGCTTTTCTGCTGTGGAGAGGACTGATCTTACAGTCCTCACTCAGCCAATCTGCTGATATTAGAATAATACTGATTTCACTGACTTGAATCCTAAAAGTCATTCTATTCTCTTAGCTGGAACAGCTTGTGTAAGTTACAAATCACTAGGTCAGGTTTGTGGTACTCCGCACTAATCCTACAGATGTTTGTAACAAGTTTTAAATAATACTACCTCGGCAGAGGTAGTAACCTTATTGAGATGACTCACAAATCAAAAATCCCCCTCCCGTCCGCAAGTTCTTTTAATAATGTCTATTATAGAACAAATTATTTATTAATAGATGGGAAAACTACTGACTGTAAGACTTAAAAACAAAAATAATACTACACAGGAATAAAACAAAAAAGGATAACTACTAGTAGATTTTATACAGTGCACGATAAGGTACCATATAAATTACAGCTAGCGAAGAAAAGTATAAGCTTAGGATTCAATGTATCTTACCATCCAATGGTTGGTGCAGCACACATTGAGACCCTTTCCCTCAATCTCCGGAGAAGTAACTGCAAGCCTGCATCCAGAACTTGGGGAGAAGTCTCTCACACCTTTGGGGGTGATTGTTGAGGCTTCTGCCTCAGTAATAACTCATGTATCTTTTATAGCATAAAACAGTGTCTCTTGAGTCATCAAATTTCTTTATCTCTTCCTACACTTGTTTTCCAGATGTTTACCTTTACAGCCTGAGCCCCCTGGCGCCAGAGAGAATCCTGCTGAGTCCTCCAACTCTTGGGTCATCTCTGATGCATCCATTATCTCTGGTGTGCAGGAAGAAGGTGGGGGGGGGGGGTAGACCTGTCCTGCCACACAGTAGGTCTTCACCTTGTGCAGTGTAACAGCCTTCACAGGGAATCTGTAATAATACAGTTTCTGCAGAAAACACGTTTTATATAATTTCAGAGGCTATAATCCAATTCCACCAAATTCTGTGGTGAAACTCACTGGCCTGGGTCATTAGTCCTTCTGTGGTGGGATAATACTGACCTCAGAAATAGCAGAGGATTCCTAGTAGCAGAAGTGACCCCTCATTTGCAAGGTCATCCCCCAGAATGATTTCTCAAGGAAGAAAAGAGAATGGACGTAAACTTAGTTGTTTCTCTTATTCTTGTTCCCCTGGGTGCTGGACAGATATTGAGGCTGCTCCAGTGGATGATGAAGCCTATGCAGAGGGTACTGATTTTCTTCCTTTTTTCTCAGACATACCTTTGGGGCCACAAATTGATGTTTATTCAGTTTGAGTTTGAGCTATATAGAAAAACCCCCTTTAATACAAAGTGCCTTGCTTTTCTAGCATCTCTACCATGCACATTTTTCATAAAAGACTGGATTTTTTAAACTCTCATTCAGTGTTTCATGTTCTAATTTTTGCAATTCCAAGTTTCCCCTAACACATTTTTCAGTTTCTAGCAAAAAGATTGAAAGTATTTTTTTAAACTTTCATTCCTCAAGGAGCAGACAGAAGGATGTGTCCTTGAGCAAACATTCTGCTGTAAAGTCTTTAACTCAATTCTGCTACACTGGACTAGTAGCAAGACACCTGATAAAATGAATAAACATCATACAGACTAGGTGCTCGGAAAGGCCTTGAGAGGCTGCGTTCCGGCAGGACAGCGATATCTCACTCTCTCACTGGCTGGGTGCTCTGGGAGCTCATGGTGGAGGGCTCCCGGATCTCTCGGCTTTTGCAGGGACTTTGTTTCTTTTGCTGGTTTTTTCTTCCTCCTGGGACTGGTCAGCATATCTGTGGTCCAAGACATCAGGACAATCCCCCCGGGGACCCCCGACTCTGCAGCCAGGCCTGGCCATCAGCCCCAGCCACTGGAGGGACTGAGACTGACACAGCCACACCCACAGAAGGACTCTGAATCTACCATCTCTTCAGAGGAAGGAGAGGTTTCATTGTTTTCATATTATCCAAATTTTCTATGCTTGTGAATATTCTATTTGTTAAATAAATAGTTTTTTCTACTTTTTCTCTAAGGAAATTGTTTCCCGAACCTGTTTGGGGGAGGGGTGGCTGGAATTGACCTTTCTAGAGGAGACCCCCCCCCCCAGAGGTTTCCTCCTAAATATTGCCCTAAACCAGGACACCCTTTTTGTAGAGATATACTTGAACCTAATTTTCTTCCAATTTGTATGTCACTAATGTAGAAGATGAAGTAAAAAATCTCGTTTTAAAATCTACATATTTTGGCTTTGTTCCTAGAAATAGTTAAAATGGTTCTTGATGTCATAAAAACTTGCATAATGAACCAGCCTTGGGACAACTAAAGAACAATCTCTTTACCACTTCCAACAGTTATTTTGTTCTGTACTGTTTCAAAACAACTGTCAGCAGTGCCAGTTAAACCTAAATTTTTTTCTACTAGCTAGTAGACTTCAAAAGCTATTTGCTTACAAGGATGACAATTACATACATAAATTATCAATTTTGGCAACAGCAGGAAGAATGATAAATGTAGGTTCATTGAGAGAATCACCGCTGATGACTGTATTTTTCATTTTCAGAGCTTAGAATGTCTTACAGTTTGTGGTACTGTAGGACTTGAAGCATTTTAATTCTCCTAATGTGAAACACCCTGGTGCTGGGTGTGTCAGGTGCAGGTGTAGCTTCCCACCAGCACTGATGCTGAGCCTCGGTTTGGAGGCTTAGGGGTACATAGGGTGTCCATGAATTTCAGAAACAGAACTGGGAGACACCGTAATAAAAAACAAAAAGTACATGGAATTTGTTGCTAATTTTTTCATGTTATGGAAGGTCTGCTTTTTTCCCCCCCTTCTTCTATTTTGTATTAAGCAGTTACTTGCTTTTCTGTTTGGACCATAAGCTATTGCTGTTTTCTAACCCCTTTAAACCATTATCCCCAAGAAAACACTGAAACTTTGGGTGCAACTTCCAGCATGCAGGATGTGCTGTGAATGTCAATGAAACTGTCTGAAACAATATACGGAAATAAATCCTTGCATGTAATTTGAGATAATACTTGAAGGTGCTCAGTGCTTGGTTGAGTGTTTAGCACAGTCTTTGACAAAGAGTAATGCTGTATTTGAAAATTAACCTTAAGTGCTTTAATGTACTTGACAGAAATTGTAGGTTCCATGTTTTGTGGAATGATTGGCAAATCAAGTATTCCTTTTTATTCTCTGTGGTTTTTTTCCCTCCCACTTTCATATAGAGAGGCCACTGTTACGCTGATTCTTGGTCTGGAAGGAAAAGGAAGTCAGTCCTCTGAGAACTGGAAACAATCTGGACTTTTTTTAACACTCTCAAGACTATAAAACCTGACCTCTTTCCACTTGAGCCTATGTAATTGTCTTGGTTTAGGGTAAATATTTAGGAGGAAACCTCTGGGGGGTCTCTTTTAGGAAGAGTCGATTCTAATCGCCCCTCCCTTTACAGGTCCGGGAAGAATTTCTTTAGAGAAAAGTGGAAAAAACTATTTATTTAACAAATAGAATATTTACAAGTATAGGAAAAATTTGGATAATATGAAAATAATGAAACCTTTTCTTCCTCTGAAGAGATGGTAGATTTAGAGTCCGTTTGAGTCCGGTTCAGTTCTCCAGTGGGGGGGCCGATTGCCGGGCCCGGCTGTAGGAGTTGGCGAGGGGGGGCCCCCCCCGGGGGTTCCCTGGTGTCCTGGGCCCACGCGATGCCAGCCAGTCCCAGGAAGAGGAAAAAAAGAAAAAATATCTAGTAAAATAAACAAAGTCTCTCCCTGCAAAAAGTTGGGAAAAATCTGAGGAAAAACCCTCCGCTGTGAGCTCGTCCAGTACTTACACACTAGAGAGAGTAAAAAAAAAAAAAAAGAGATAACGCTGTCTGCTGGAATGTAGCCTCTCCGCTCTCTCGGCCTTGGTTCGTAGGATCCTGCAGACAAACGGTGAGTGTTTTTTTTTTCTCTTCTACCTTCACTTTCACTGTCTTCCTTGGACCAACTTAAAGCTGCAGAACTTAATGTCCAGTATAAGTAAGAGGACGATTGGGGATACAAACAGGTTATATGGTCAACTCAGGACATTCCGCCCCTTATCCCCATATCGTCATTTTAGTACCTAGATACATATATATATACAGTGTACAGTTATTTATAGACAATGTTAGTAAAATTTAGTAAATAGTGGTATTTATATATATATATATATATATATACAGTGTACAGTTACATACAGAAAATGTCCCAGAAATTTAGTAGATAGTGGTATCTACACATGGTTCTTACTCAACAATTAAATGATTCTGGGGTACATATCGTATTGTTCTATTTTTTTGTATTATTCACTATGTGTAACCTGGTCCTTGAGTAAAGACAACCCTACGTATGGGTTTGTCTGTATTCGAGGTACAGTTGACTCACATTGTTTTTCTTAATAGACTTCTAATATGTATTACTGGGACCTTGTTTCTATCTACTGTATGCAGGGACTCAGATTGGGCCGGGCCAGCTCTGTTGG
>JAHLSL010013672.1:1579089-1591566 GCA_025920805.1 Petroica traversi | reverse complement strand
CTGCTGTTCAGGACCCCACTGGAAAGTGTTCTTCTTGCGGGTAACCAGATAAAGAGGGCTCACGAGCTGGCTGTACTCGGGAATATGTATTCTCTAAAAGTTTATGGTACCTAGGAAAGTTTGTGTTTCTTTTTTGCTGGTTGGTGGAGACATTGCTGAAATCTTGTTGATAACCTCGGTGGGAATCTGGCGCCGTCCATCTTGTTACTTCACCCCCAGGAACTGGATCTCCCGAGCAGGTCCCTTAACTTTGCTCCTCTTGATGGCAAAATTAGTTTTTAGGAGGATCTGGATAATCTTTTCTCCTTTCTCAAACACTTCTGCTGCTGTGTTCCCCCACACAATGATGTCATCAATGTATTGCAGATGTTCTGGAGTATCACCCTTCTCTAGGGCAGCCTGGATCAGTCCATGGCAGATTGTGGGGCTGTGTTTCCACCCCTGGGGCAAACAATTCCAGGTGTACTGCACACCCCTCCAGGTGAAAGCAAATTGAGGCCTGTACTCGGCAGTTAAAGGAATGGAGAAAAATGTATTTGCAATGTCAATAGTGGCCCCACTTTGCTGCTTTGGACTCCAGCTCATATTGGAGCTCTAGTATGTCCAGCATAGTAGTACTTAATGGTGGGGTCACTTCATTCAAGGCACGATAGTCTACTGTCAATCTCTATTCTTCTTCTGATTTGGGCACAGGCCAGATAGGGTTGTTGAAGGGTGAGTGGGTTTTGCTGACTACCCTTTGGCTCTCCAGTTCACGAATTTTTTTGTGGAGGGGAATTACAGTATCTCGAGTTGTTCTGTACTGTCGGCGGTGTACTGTCGAAGTGGCAATTGGTACTAGTTGTTCTTCTCCTTTTAGAAGCCCAACTGTAGAGGGATTCTCTGATAGTCCAGGTCAGGTACTTAATTGTTTAACGCCCTCTGCCTCCACAGTAGCTATCCCAAAAGCCCATCTGAGTCTTTTTGGGTCTTTGAAATATTTATTTTGGAGATAGTTTATGCCTAAATTACATGGGGTCTCTGGGCCAGTTAAAATAGAATGTTTTTTCTACTCCTCTCTAGTCAGGTTCACTTCAACTTTTACTACAGTCAAATCCTGTGATCCCTCTGTTACATCAGTAATAGAGACAGATTCGGTCCCCACATGTCTTGATGGGATTAATGTGTACTGTGCACCAGTGTCAACCAAGGTCTTATATTTTTGTGGTTCTGATGTGTTAGGTCAACGAATTCACACAGTCTAAAAAACACGGTTTTCCCTAGCCCCCACCTGGCTAGAGGCAGGGCCTCCCTAAGCCTGGCCATTCTTCTTTCCCTGGATGTACATCTTAGAGTTTCCTTCAAGGCGATCGGACATGTCGTCGTCATCATACCTGGCAGTTTGGCCATGGGTAATTGGAGCTACTTCCTTTCTTGTGGAACTTCCTTTCCGAGTCTTGTCTTCTTTCAATTCACGTACCTGTTGTGCCAGAACAGACGTGGGTCTTCCATCTCACCTTCTCATGTTTTCCCCACTGTCCTGGGTTAGCCATATGACCTGTTTGTATCCCCAATCGTCCCCTTGCTTATGCTGGACATTAAGTTCTGCAGCTTTAAGTTGGTCCAAGGAAGACAGTGAAAGTGAAGGTGGAGGAAAAAAAAACACTCGCCGTTTGTCTGCAAGATACTACGAACCAAGGCCAAGAGAGCGGAGAGGCTGCATTCCAGCAGACAGCGTTATCTCTTTTCTTTTTTTTTTTTTCCCTCACTCTGTTGTGGGGGTGCTGGAGGAGCTCACAGCGGAGGGTTTTTCCTCGGATTTTTCCCGGCTTTTTGCAGGGAGAGACTTTGTTTCTTTTGCTGGATATTTTTTCTTTTTTTCCTCTTCCTGGGACTGGCTGGCATCGCGTGGGCCCAGGACACCAGGGAACCCCCGGGGGGCCCCCCCCCACCCTCGCCGACTTCTACAGCCGGGCCCGGCAATCGTCCCCCCACTGGAGAACTGAACCGGACTCAGACGGACTCTGAATCTACCATCTCTTCAGAGGAAGGAGAGGTTTCATTGTTTTCATATTATCCAATTTTTCCCTATACTTGTAAATATTGTATGTGTTAAATAAATAGTTTTTTCCACTTTTCTCTAAGGAAATTCTTCCCAGACCGGTAGGGGGAGGGGCGATTGGAATCAGCTCTTCCTAGAGGAGACCCCCCAGAGGTTTCCTCCTAAATATTTGCCCTAAACCAGGACACCCACAATCACACAGGTAAAACGACAGCTCACGTCGTGAGGGGTACCTTCTCTCCTCTGGGGAATGTCTACGTCTGGTAACCGAGCCTCTGACCTGTACTGTGCAGATTTGGAGAATCTCATTTCTGAGTTCTTTGTGACTCTCTTCTATTTTCTGTAGTTGTTCTTCCACAGCTGCGATTCTTGTATGTGTTGGGCCACACAGAGCATTTCCATATGTTCGGAGTTTCTTCGTCATCTCTGTCACAGTCGCTTCTCTCTCATCCCGTATCATTAGGGCTAAAGAAGTCTGGTGTTCTTGTGGCCCGAGGTGTATAAGTTTTTGTCACATTTTGGGTGTAGATGCCATTAAGTCTGGATTATTAGGCGCATCTAGATCCTCTGTGAAAACCAGTTCTGCCACAGTCATTTTTTTTAAGTGTTGAATCCCTTGTTCTATTGTCTTCCACTGGGTTTGCTGTATATAGAGATCGTCTACACACATGTATCTGTGTGCCACAGCTGCCAAGACTCGTGACCAGAGACTCCTAGGGTGAGCCCCCCTTACTGTTTTCTGCTCAGTAACTGCTTTATGTGACAGGTGTTCCAAATGCCTTGCTTCAGTACTGTCTAGAATTGTAATGTCGCCTGCGGTATCCTAAAGACGGACTAACCAACTAATTATAGATTCATCAGGGCGTCGAGTGTAATCCTTTCTTAAATCACGAAGGTCCTTCAGGGAAAAGGAATTGATAGTGTTTCCTGCCCTTGAGCCAGTTTTTGTTCCTGAGGGTCCTTCCCCCCCATCACCTGCCCATGAGGGTCCTTCTCCTCCATCATCTTCATTATCATCCTCTGATTGATCTGTTTTGGTTTTGGTCTTTTTTCTTGTAGTAGTGACTGTCAATGGCTTAGGCTTACTATCTGGTCCAGGTGCCAGCTTAGGTTCAGTGTCTGGTTTAGTTGCAGCCTGGGGGACTTGGGCTGCTTCACCTTCCTGGCCCTGTGTCTCTATCTGTATCCCAGCTTTACTTTCCTGGCCCTGTGTCTCTATCTGCTGCCCAGCTTCACTTTCCTGGCCCCTTGCCTCTATCTGCTGCCCTACAGCATCCAGCAGTGTGTGGTAAGCATATGCCAGGGCCCAGCTTATTGTAATGATCCTTTCCTCCTTAGAACCATCATTACACTTCTCTTTCAGATATTTGGCCATCCTAGTAGGGTTCTGAATTTGGTCACATGGGAAGTCTCAAGTTATGGGTTCTGAGAACTCTTTTAAGATCTGGCCCATATCCTCCCATTCTCTGCACCACTCGGGATGTTCCACAACTGGGTCAGGTGTTTCCTCAGTCCCTCTGCACCTATCATCCTCAGCCCCTCTGCGCCTATTATCCTCAGCCCCTCTGCACTTATCATCCTCAGCCCCTCTGCACTTATCAGCTCTCATTTTAAAGAGGTTGTAAATTGTAAAGAGGAAACTCATCCGCTGGAATATATGTAAAGTGGTTTCTTTGGTATCTAGGTGGTACTGAGTATTTTCGAAAAATGATGTAACAGATGATGTAACAGATGATGTGACAGATTGATAGGGGAAGAGGAAAGGGAAAGGCTGGGAAGCCTCATCCCCACTGTTAAGGGATTGGGTGCCATTATTAATAAACCCCCAGAACATGCCACTGAAACTAGGATACAAGGTGGGAAAGAAAAACAACAGACCGTAAATAGCTTGAACAATTCCTAGTAGGTTAACTACACTCTCTCTATAAATCAGTATCACCACCCCCAGCAAAACAGCAACTTTAAACCGTACCCCTCTACGATAAAAACTCCGTGCCAGGAACAACAGCGAGCAGCAAAGCCAGCCTATGAACCAGGAAGTTGCCACAGCTTTCCACGTACAGAGGAAGAGTATGAAGTCAATCAGTATGGCTGCTGGCTGCTCTAGTTTAATACAGAGTAATCACAACTAAAATACAAATCAGTACAAGTTTTTTCCACTTTTTCGGGCCTCACATTGGGCGCCAATTCTATTTGTCTTGGTTTAGGGCAAATATTTAGGAGGAAACCTCTGGGGGGTCTCCTCTAGGAAGAGTCGATTCCAATCGCCCCTCCCCTTACAGGTCCGGGAAGAATTTCCTTAGAGAAAAGTGGAAAAAACTATTTATTTAACAAATACAATATTTACAAGTATAGGAAAAATTTGGATAATATGAAAACAATGAAACCTCTCCTTCCTCTGAAGAGATGGTAGATTCAGAGTCCGTCTGGCTCCGGTTCAGTTCTCCAGTGGGGGGGCCGATTGCCGGGCCCGGCTGTAGGAGTCGGCGAGGGTGGGGGGGGCCCCCCCGGGGGTTCCCTGGTGTCCTAGGCCCACGCGATGCCAGCCAGTCCCAGGAAGAGGAAAAAAGAAAAAATATCCAGCAAAAGAAACAAAGTCTCTCCCTGCAAAAAGCCAGGAAAAATCCGAGGAAAAACCCTCCGCTGTGAGCTCGTCCAGCACCCACACACCAGAGAGAGTAAAAAACAAAAAAGCAAAGAGATAACGCTGTCTGCTGGAATGCAGCCTCTCCACTCTCTCGGCCTTGGTTCGTAGTATCCTGCAGACAAATGGCGAGTGTTTTTTTTTTTTTCCTCCACCTTCACTCTCACTGTCTTCCTTGGACCAACTTAAAGCTGCAGAACTTAATGTCCAGCATAAGCAAGAGGACGATTGGGGATACAAACAGGTCATATGGCCAACCCAGGACAGTAATCTAGCTTTATAAAATTATCTCATTGGTAGTAAATTTTTTTGTTTGCTGTTGTTATCATGCTATAAGATATTTTTGTGCTTTGGTGGTATAAGCCTTTATTCATTTAACATTTTTACACTGCATAGGAGAAAAAGGACTTTTAAAATGTCACCAAACCTTTAACTGATTTACAGGTTCATGAAGCAGACTAGAGTATTTGCACATGGGCGAAAAAAATTAGTAGTAATAGGCTGCTGTATGATGTGGCATGTTTTTGTAGTTTTTAAAATAGCCCTTGGGAGATGGTTGCAATTGTAAATACAAGATATGTTCTCCTTTACCTGATTATTTAGGCTTTGGTCCAAAAATCATAGTAATTTCAATAGACTTTGGATCAGCCCTTCATTTTTTAATGCAAGAGGAAATTTGCCATTGATTTCAGGCAGATTGGAAATACTGTAGACTGTTTGACCAGGGAGCTACTGGAAAATGGGAGAAATGCTGCAAAGGACTAGCATTATCGCAGCCTCAGCATTCTGATCAGGCAAGGTCAGTGTGTTTATTTCTCTCAAATCTGGGGTCTAAATGATTTGTGAAGACTTGTTGTATAGTGAACTTTGTTAATTTGATCCAGCTTCTGAATTTGGTGAGGATCACGGAATTTTCTGTGTTTTATACAAACAAACCTATTTACACACCATGAATGCTGGTATGAATCCTGTGTTCGAAGTATTTGATCATGTTTCAGTAATTCCATTGTACTAAAATAATCTAAAAAAATGCTGACAAGATGTAGTTTCTTCTCCGTTCTCATGCAAAATCTTTGCTAAAAATACACATTTGCTGATATGTCACATATAGGTCAGTGATCTTCCTTTGTCTGAGTAATATGGTTGTATAAGGTATAAATCTGAAGAAACAAGCTGTGGGCTTTCAGGCAGCTCACATTATGTCACATAACATAACACAACATATGGCAAAATACCTTTTTTTTACTGTTTATAAAAAAAAAATTCAGAATGCACCAGTTCTACTTAAAAGAAATGTATTGCATTGGCTTGAATGTTTTTTGATATTATGAATAGATACATAAAATATGTTCAAATATCAGACTATAAACAATTAAATTTTACCACCTTTGAGTACTGGCTCCAGTGGTAACCATTCAGGGCAATATTGCATTCTAATGTATGAATCAGAATTATATCCTAAGTCTCTTATTAAAATGCTAGGATTAAGTTTTAAACTTGTCGTGCCCTTTTTATTCCATTTGAAAAAGATTTGTATTTTTTTTCCCCAGGTATTTTTATACTTTACATTGAATTTGCCATTTGGTGTTCATTCTTCTCCTGCTTCTTCAATATTGAGGCTATAGGAGAGTCTGTTTTTCTAATACTTTCAGCTCTGCATTCTAATGAATGTGAGACAAAGAAAAGGAGGGTGAAAATATTTCTTAGAAATAGTTCTTTTTCAATGCAGTTAAGTGACTTCCTTTAAATGATGGCTATTGCCCCAAAATTAATTTTAAAAGGGATGTCTTTAGAGTGTTAAAAGAGATGGTCATCCTTGTAAGGTGGACTTATTATGGAAGTGATCTCCTGTACTTTGCTGTATGAGAGACCAAGGTCCTGCCTGCTGAGGGGAGGCTCTGCTGACAGTGCCACAAGGACTTTCTGAGAATTAGTTCTGCATATTTTTGTTAAATATTCTGGGGTGTGTGGACAGAAGATTTGGAACCCTGTCTAGAGCAGATAAAATAGTTGAGCTCTTGCACAGACCTTGGAGTCTGCAGCCCAAGCACTTGTGCACATGCATAACTCAATTCTTGCGAGGACTCCCATGTACGTCAGAACTACCCTGTAAGTAGAGGTGCACATGTTCCAAAGTGTCAGCAGGATCAGGACCTCGTTTCCAGCCCTGATCTTTGAAATTCCACACTTAAACTCCTGTAAGGACCCCAAAGAGAGACAGCAATTCTTGGGAAGATCTGAACATCTCCTGCTCATATTGCAGTGAGTGGAAGTTGAAATAATTCATTGTAATATGATGGGGCCAACAGGTCTTCCCTTTTCATTGCTCCGATATGTACTGATTTAATAACTCCTATAACTCCAACCTCGTCATAAAGCTTAGCATTAATTGCTATCAATCTAGTTACATTTTAACCATTATTTTTCTTAAATGAGGGACTCAAAACCATTTTTTCAGATTGACGACATCAGAAGATGTTTTCCAAGTTAAAGAAAAAAAAATCCAAATGACCACGTAATATTTTCAAAGAACAGACTGATGGAGACTGGCCTGTTATCAGAAAAATAGTGTAAGAATTAACTTTGCTACATTGTGATTTAATTTAAAATTAACTTACAGTTTGTTGACAACATTCATATTTCATAGAATAGGTGTATGGTGCAAGTTTTCTGTATTTCCTACCATGAAGAAAAAAAAGAAAAAAACATTAACTCCGACATCTGTTTTTAGCACTTTCCTTCATATTTTTGGATGAATGCCTGGCAAAAACTGGAAAGCGACTAAGAGATCAACCAAAGATGGCCTAAGGGCCTGTTCCCAGCTGGTACGACATTTGGAATGTTATATATAGTGGATAAATTCAGAGTTGTAGTTTAATAAGATTGGTATTCAAGCATTCGGCCTACAGCAAAGGAAAGGACAATGAAGCCGACAGCATGTATGGTGCATAACATGTGTAGGTGTCTGAAATATAATTTGCTGGGTTTTCACTTTCATTTTGGCAGATCCCTTATGCTTACATATAAACTTTCATCCAGTATTGTTTTAAACCCTTAAAAATAAAAGGTGAAGTCATATTGGTATTATATCCAGAGTCTTATCTTTTCACTAAGCTTAGAGTATTTCTGGGTTTCTTTCTTTCTTCTTATGAAAAAAGTGCTAAAGACAGATTTTTATGAGCTGATTAGAAATAACTTAAGCTACTACCTTTGCAAACTTCAAGTATATGCAGTCTTTTACAGTGAAGATTTTACAGAATGCTAAACTATTCAGGAATCTGGATTTGTGCTCTATGGAACCATATTTGCAAGATTTATGTCTCAGAAGGCCTGGGGTTTTTTTTGGTTTTTTTTTTTCTATTTAGTGTTTAGTTAATCTTTGGTCTGTCTAATCTCCAAACTGTAATTGAAAGCATTTCTAGACAGGCCCAACAAAGTTGCAGGCAAGCATCAGGACAGAGCCACCTGCTTGGAGCGCAGCCCTGAGCATGGTAAAAAGATCTAAAAATGAGCTGAAGGCAAGTTCAGTTTGCAGCCCTGTAACTGCACCAGTCACACAGAGTCCTTCTACTCCCAGGTTGCCTTTGTGCATACCAAAATAAGGTTAAACCTTGGATGTTTTGCAGCCAAGCCCAGGAGAGGCTAGAGGGAGGCTGTGTGCCATGTCCTGCACTGGGCAAACTAGTTCAGGTGGCTGGGGACAGGCCATGATGGGAGGTTGCAGCTAGGAGAGAGTTTGCTGAAGCATCCCTGTGAGGGGCTGTGCTGTTCTGCACCTGATCCTGAATCCGTTGTTTCGTGACACTCTGGGCTTCTCTCTCTGATCTGCCTCTTTCCTGTGGGATGCTGGAGCAAGGGGAGTCTCAGAAACTGCACTTTAGGATGGGCAAAGGAGTGTGCAGAAGGGGAGGATGTAGGGTGTGAATTGTGACTGGGCTGTAATTGATGGAGAGGGTGTAATCTAAGGTCTTATTCCCCTCCCTTTTTTTTTTTTTAAAGGACTTGGTAATTCCTCAGCACATTGGTCATTTCTGTATTATTTGTTGCTTTGCAAGATCTTGTAGGTGAAGACAAGAAACTTGAATATGACTTGGCAGGAAACCAACAGAATCCAGATGTACCTAGAGAGGGAGAAGAGATGACTTTTGCAGCTGCACTTTGGTAGCAGTTTGGATTTGGAGGTGGAAAGGCCAGATCTGAAATGGCTGCAGCTGACAAGGAGAAAGCTGATTTGTCTGCAGGGTAGTGTCACTAATTGTTGTTTAGCTGGTGGGAATGACAACAAAATCTTATTATAAAGTGATGTATGTGATGCAGGTGTCTGTGCATGTGGTGCAACTGAAGCTTAAGGGACTGAGA
The DNA here is from genome assembly GCA_025920805.1 of Petroica traversi. NCBI lineage: Eukaryota > Metazoa > Chordata > Aves > Passeriformes > Petroicidae > Petroica > Petroica traversi. The sequence continues at coordinate 1,582,522 of JAHLSL010013672.1, read as the reverse complement.
TCACCCAGAACAAGAACAGCATAAGCTGTTCATTCCTTGATGGCACTAAAAGTATAGAAATATTTAATTGTGTAATTATTTTTAATTTAAATGTAATTATATATAATTTAATATGAGTAGGAGAACAGAAAAAAATAAGTGATTGCCTTGCAAATCTTACGATTGTCTCCCTCTTAACCCTTCTTGTGCCCAGTCAAATTCGCTCTTAGTGAGCTTGGGGATAGCCAGTGAAATCCTTATTGATATCTGCTGCTTTACTCTGGTATGCAAAATAATAGTAAAAAAATCTAATTCTAGGTAGTGATTAGAAAGTTAGCATACTTTAAAAGAATATTCTTGTGAGACGAACTTGAGTACCTCCTGTCATAGGATGTTATTTTTTTCCTACTTTTTCCTTTCCCCTATGGTTTGATTCCACTTCTGTGGTATGTGCCATTTCAATACTTTCTATCTAGTAGTGCTCTGAAGAGATCCAGAGTCCTGATGAGTTGTTATCCAGCCTGCCCACATTTCACTCTCTTCCCTGTATATTGGTTGTAGAATATTAACTCCAAGTTCTTCAGGCTGAATTTCTTGAATACTGCTTTGCTTTTGGAATTGCTGCCATTGTCTGGTTTGATCTTGGTTCTTCCCTGAGTCTTCTGCCCAGCCCGTGCTGGGTGTTTCACAGGTAAGTTTCCAGTAGCCTAATAGGTCTCCCCAATCACAGACAGCTGTTTTCCTACTAGAATAATTTTCATTTTTTTTCCAGACTATAAGTAACACATATTTATAACAACAAAGTGTCCACCTAAAGCAAACATTACATTAAGGTGAAACATGATGTTAGCATCACTGTCTCGGGTGATTTGCACAGTAACGTGTTGCCCACTCTCACACTGCTGTAAATTTAAAATTGGAATATGACGAAAACAATCAAGGAATGGAATTTGAAAAGGGAGAGGGGTGTCTAACTGACAAATCTTTAAGACTGCTAGCTGTCTGCATAAACTATTGCTTATTTGGGGTCTGATCCTGTGCTTGTACTGCAGACTGAACTTGTTATGTCCCTGTTATCTGTACAATTGGAAATTATGCGAATTCAGTTAAACCATATGGAGTAGATATTAGTTTATGTAAATAGTGTAGATTTAATTGGAGGAGTATTTTCAGATTTAAAATTAAGGATATTCTTGGTTGGAATTTAAAAATCATGTTAAACAGCTGCATGTTTTCTAGAAGAAACCTATGGTTATTGTCAGCTCTGTCTGTTAAAGACGATATTGTGTAACATTTTGTATCATTTTAGGTTTTGGGTAAGAAATATTAGTACCAGAAACAGAGGGATTTACTCTTCCACTCCCTATATAACTTCCCTTATCTATCTTTGGTAAATGAAATACAGTAGATTCACGACATTCCTAACCTGTATTACTTGCTGAAGATTTGTGCATTGCTCATTTGGATTTTTTTCCTTGTCACAATCATTTTTCTTAGCAATTCTTGTAGTTATTAACCTCTTTGTTTGAAATAAAATTCCTTCCATTAACCCAGCATTTCATGGATGACATGCATAGATGAAGAAAATTTCCAGCCGTTTTTGCCAGTGAGCTGGAATGCAAATGCATCCATATACTGTTCAAGTTGGTTTGGCAATAGCTCTGTAACTTTATAGGTTTATATGCTTACACTAGGATGGTTCCTGCAGTTTTAAGTATTGTCCAGAGGATACAATTTCTTAAATGAAAATTGCTTGAAGCCATTCATTTTTTGTGTGACAAGTGAAGGTGTCAATTACTTTCTCTTATTCCCTGAAAGGAATAGGAAATGTGAATACAACTCAACTTCTGAACCTCCTGATTAGTAAATTTTTGACAACCATGTTGAAAGATCATTGTTGTGGATCAAGAAAATGCTTATTTTACTCTTTAAAGGTCACACACAGGACACAAAAATGGGTGAGCAATAAAAAGGAAAAGGAACTAAGAAAACACATAATTTATTAAAATTTAATTCCAGTGTTCATTAAGTATGGTGTCCTGGGTTGGCCATATGACCTGTTTGTATCCCCAATCGTCCTTTTGCTTATGCTGGACCTTAAGTTCTGCAGCTTTAAGTTGTCCCAGAAAGAGTGAAGGTGGAGGAGAAAAAAAACAAACCACTCCTACGAAGCAAGGCTACATTCCAGCGGACAGCGTTATCTCTTTGTTTTTTCTTTTTTTTTTTTTTTTTACTCTCTCTGTTGTGGGTGCTGGACGAGCTCACAGCGGAGGGTTTTTCCTCGGATTTTTCCCGGCTTTTTGCAGGGAGAGACTTTGTTTCTTTTGCTGGGTATTTTTTCTTTTTTTTTCCTCTTCCTGGGACTGGCTGGCATCGCGTGGGCCCAGGACACCAGGGAACCCCCGGGGGCCCCGCCACCCTCGCTGACTTCTACAGCTGGGCCCGGCAATCGGCCCCCCCCCACTGGAGAACTGAACCGTACTCAGACGGACTCTGAATCTACCATCTCTTCAGAGGAAGGAGAGGTTTCATTGTTTTCATATTATCCAAATTTTCCCTATACTTGTAAATATTCTATTTGTTAAATAAATAGTTTTTTCCACTTTTCTCTAAGGAAATTCTTCCCGGACCAGTAGGGGGAGGGGCGATTGGAATCGGCTCTTCCTAGAGGAGACCCCCCAGAGGTTTCCTCCTAAATATTTGCCCTAAACCAGGACAAATAAAATTGGCGCCCAACTGCGGGGCTCGAAAAAGTGGAAAAAACTTGTACTGATTTGTATTTTGGTTGTGATTGCTCTGTATTGAGCTAGAGCAGCCAGCAGCCATGCTGGTTGACTTCATATTCTTCCTCTGTGCGTGGACAGCTGTGGCAACTTCCTGGTTCATAGGCTGGCTTTGCTACTCGCTGTTGTTCCTGGCACGGAGTTTTTATCGTAGGGGGGTACGGTTTAAAGTTGCTGTTTTGCTGGGGGTGGTGATACTGATTTATAGAGAGAGTGTAGTTAACCTACTAGGAATTGTTCGAGCTATTTATGGTCTGTTGTTTTACTTTCCCACCTTGTATCCTAGTTTCAGTGGCATGTTCTGGGGGTTTGTTGATAATGGCACCCAATCCCTTAAAGGTGGGGATGAGGCTTCCCAGCCTTTCCCTTTCCTCTTCCCCTTTCAATCTATCACATCATCTGTTACATCATCTGTTACATCATTTTTTGAAAATGCTCAGTACCACCTAGATGCCAAAGAAACCACTTTGCTGATATTCCAGCTGGTGAGTTTCCTCTTTACAATTTACAACTTCTTTAGAATGAGAGCTGATAGGTGCAGAGGGGCTGAGGATGATAGGTGCAGAGGAGCTGAGGAGACACCTGACCCAGTTGTGGAAAATCCCGAGTGGTGTGGAGAATGGCAGGATATGGGCCAGATCTTGAAAGAGTTCTCAGAACCCATAGCTTGG